>JABFEO010000019.1:0-85908 GCA_019649515.1 Hanseniaspora mollemarum | reverse complement strand
GAACACCTACTGGATCAACAATTTACTATGTTTACACCCCATATTCAACATCTGTGCTAACAACAACAAGTTTCTATTCAGAAACAACAAGTTCTTTCTCGACTTTGGTAACAACAATCACACCATCTACAGGTGCTCCATATGTTTCTAGCATTGTATACATTTATGTTGCTAATCTGAAGCTACAGTCTACGATCTACACAGGCGGATCAATATCTACTATCACCACTTATTTTACCAGTCTATACACTTTGACAGGAAATAATGATCAATTAACTATCGGCACTATTTATTTTGTTGAAACTCCAAATAAAGAAGAATACACTACTATTCCATGGACTGGATCATACACTACAACAGTCATTTCTGCCTCTACCTTTATAGGACCTGATGATAGCACAACAACAAGTACTTATTTTACTGTGGAAACTCCTGAAGTGCATACTACCACTACAATAAAAACTCTTTGGTCAGGTAGCTATACATCATATCTAACAACACTTTCAAGCTTTACTGGTATGGATAACACCGTTACTGTTGAAACCATTATCATTTTCAATGCACCATCTCAGCACCAATGGATGAACTCAACTTCAATATCATCAGAATCTGAAATATCATCAACAGCAACTAAAATACCGTTAATGTCAACTACAATACCATTAACATCACATCCATTATCATCAAAAACTGAAAGTTCTTCATCAACACTAACACAGTTGTTATCATCAAAAGCTGAAAGTTCTTCATCAACACTCACACAGTTGTTATCATCAAAAGCTGAAAGTTCTTCATCAACCCTAACACAGTTGTTATCATCACCATCAAAGGCAACAACATTAATATATTCGTCAAGTTCAACAAAGTACGATACAGAAACTAATTATTATATTTCCACAATAATTTGCAGCGGTGTTCAGTGCCAAAATCCGTCTTCCTCAAATATTTTAAGCAGCGCAAGCACTTTAACCACTAATCCCCAACTGCAAGATACTGCTTCATCTTTTCACACCAATTATGAACCACAATCCATACAACCCTTTTCATCAGATAGTAGTTTAACTTCAAATCCAAATAGTTCAGAAACTATCGGAACAAGCAATATCCAAACGAATGGCTACACAAATTCTGAAACAATACCAGCGATTATAACATCTACTAATTCCCAATATTCAAATACCCAGCAATTCACAGTAGTATCACAAGTAGGAATAAATCGCGGTTCCAGTCTTCAAATACATGATCTTCTGACATGGATTGTTTTGCTAGTAAACTTCGTTTAATAAAAGATGCATTAGTTTTACTAAACTTACTCAATTCTTAACTTTTAATTTGGGTTGATCTCACGCATATAAATGTTAATAGATTGCTTTTGTCACTGTTTTATATTTGAAGTTGATAAAACAGCTTTTGTGTTTTATACCACACAAACCCACATACTATATATAAAATAACGGTTTTTTTAATTAAAATTTTTTAGCTAAGACCCTCACTAAACCCCCATTATCATCACTACCATGCACCTAGATATTCTAGACATATAGCATCCTTCGGGTTGACCCTTAACACAAGTTTATTGTCTAGTAAAATCATTCAAACCATAGTTTCGGAGTTAACAAATTATTCCTTTTACTAAAAGGAAGGCTCACAATAAAGAGCTATATTGAGCACCTTTATTGTTTAAATAAGGGAATTGAAACTAAATGGTGCTATAACCTTGAACCCACTAACCACAAAGCCTATTTTCATATATTTTATTTATATATATTTTTTATGAACAGTAGTGTTGCAATGTTAGCCTCGTATTAATATTGTAGCAGCTAGCCAAAGAAACCATATGCCAATCATAGTTTGGTTTTGCCCCAACAAAAGGAGACTTGCCACAATCATAGTTTAAACAAAACCATAGACCATTTTTGCTCCAGTGAAGTGGAAAATCTGGTGCTTCAACTCAAGAACGGCGAACCGCGCTGTACCAAGATCCTAGTTTTGGTGACCTGAAACAACAGTCACATGTCACGTGTTACAAAGTGCCTGCTTTTCAGCGCCTTCATTTCGCCGTCCGCACTTTTGGGCGCGGTACAGTGAACAGTGCTATATTCTGCCTCTTAAAGAGACAGCCGCTAACAAAATACCTAGGAAGTTTGAAGTCTCTGAATAGCCGAACCAAGAACCGCGGTAGGTGAAGCAAATGGCTTTAGAAACGACGTTTGATGATGTGTTAAATAATGCCGCTTCTGAAGATCACTTGCATCTAGATGAAGATTTTATTGCAAAATGTCTAAACGCAACTGCTGTGGTAGACCCGCAGAATAAAGAGCTTCAAGACTACTCATCTATGCCATTTTTTGCAAAGCTTAGCAAAGATAAGCAAGACAGATATATCAAAGAATTTCAAGTCAAGCAGCTTTTGAATAAATACAGCGAAGGCAAAAAACCGCCAGCTATGTCAGACCGAAAGTGGAAAATGGTGATCAAGCAAAAATTTCAGTACCTCACAAGAGATGAATACAAGAAGTACAACCAAAATAAGAAAAGGAAACAGCAAGAAAGGAAAAGAGAAAGCAAGAGGCAAAAGATAGAACCCGTTGATAAAAATAAAGCTGAAATAAGAACAGAAAAGACAAAAAACAACATAAAGTTAATTATCGATTGCTCGTTCGATGACTTGATGCTTCCAAAAGAAATTAAATCAATGACAACTCAAGTCACAAGAATATACAACTGCAACAGAACTTCAGACTGTCAATTTAATGAGATTGCTGTATCGTGTTTTAATAAGCGTTTGAAAGAAAGATTTGATAAGGATTTAACTAATTACACCAAATGGAGCGATCAAGGAAGGATTACATTTGAAATGAAAGATTTAGTGGAGGAACAGAGAGCCGAAAACATGATCTATCTTTCTGCTGATGCTGATGACGAACTAGACGATTTTGATGAGGGAAAACAATACATCATTGGCGGGATAGTTGACAAAGGAAGATATAAAAACTTATGTCACGACAAAGCCAAAAAGTTGAATATACAAACTGCTAGATTGCCAATTAACGAGTACATTAAACTTCATGGGAACAAAGTGCTAACATCTCTTCATGTAGTGCAGCTGATTAATGAATTTCTGGCAAATGGGAAAGACTGGGCAGCAGCTTTTGAAAAAATCATGCCAAGAAGAAAAGTCATTGAAGAGACAACATAAAAGTATTGTTAAGGTTTAAGCGTTTCTTAATTTTTATATAAGTTTAAATACCACTTAATAGCTATCAAATTCAAAAACTTCTTGGAAATCATCTGCAATAAAGAGCAGGTTCCAGTATTTTTGGCCAGCAAGTATAGAAGCCTTCACATATATATGTGCAGTTTCATATGGTTTCAATTCATGAATAATGACAGCTTCTTGCTCGTTGCCTTCAATATTCAGGTTATTTACTGGGAAATCCAAAGTGTTTTTAATTTCCAAATCAAAGATAGCTTCATCGCCATCATAATCAAATCTACTACATCTGATGACAAACTCAGAGGAATCGTCAGTTAATTTTTTTAATTCAGATACATTTCTTAATTTTCCAATGTCAGTATAAATGCTTTTGATATGCTGTTCAGTAGATAGGATGTATTCAGACTTTTTATCAGTGCTTTTATCATCCATATCGTCATTGTTGATATCAGCCTTAGTATCTTCACTATCAGCAGTGTCGTAATCATTTTTGTCTTGCTCTTCATCCTCATCCTCCTCCATGAATATATCAGGAACTTCAGGTAAGTCAAAGTTGGTAAAATCTCCGTTTTGTGAGTATAAATTCAATTTTGCCTCTAACTCCTTAATGTATTTGTTGGCGTTATAAATTTTTTCTGATCCAACATTAACATTTTTCCTTATTTTCTTGGAAGTTAGTGTGATGACAGCTCTATCTCTTACTTCATCATCCAAGTCGTTTTTGGAAATGTTTTCCAACAAGAAAGTTGTGATATGAGGGAATTTCGCTAGTGCAGTAACGGCAGAGGATCTAATAATAGAATTTTCCAAGTTAATTCTGTTGTAAATGTGTCTAACAAATACTGAAGAGTCTACTGAAATTCTTGAACCATACTCACCTAAAATGTAAATGACTCTGGATAAAACATCTGTGTATTCACAATCTTCAATGAAATCACACAGACTTTCCAAAACATCTATCTTGAAAGATTCGGACAAGCTGATTACATTAATTTCATCTTCTTTAAATAATTCAGCAATACAGTCTACAACTTTATTCTTTAAAATGTTAGAGCCATCGTGTGATCTTAATGAATCAAGCAAGAAATCAGTGATGACTTTGGGGAATCTGCTGATTAGTTTACTTAGAGAGTCAATTATAATGATCTTGAAATCGTCACTAATGCAATTGACCTTCAATGTGTTGATTAGACTTTCAATGTTGTCTGAGTCCCCTATTTTCAACAAAGTGGTAATTGCATAAGTGGAAATGCTTTTATTTGCACTGTTAACTAAGACCTCAATATCAGAGCCAATCTTCTTTGCTAAATCTGCTTCAAAAAGGTGACAGTACTTGGAAATCAATCTGACAGCAGAAAATTTAGAGCTGATAGATCTGTCATTAATCAAGTATGTTAGTCTTTCTACAACAATCGAGTAAAATGGCTTATATTTTAGTTTTAAAATAATCTTACAAGCTTCCAAAACCAAAAAATTGTTAGAAGAAGTTCCAGTTAGCGCCCATTCTAAATATGGAACGATAAGTTCAATCTTGTTGTGGTCTCTTTCAACTAGCTTGGAACACAGTCTTAAAATCTCCATTCTGGCAAAAGCATTATCGACAAGAGTAGGATCACATTGCTTTATAAGCTTTAACAAGCCCATGTCATCGTTTTTTTTCAAATCATAGGCCAAACCCAAGGCGTGGTATTGGGACATGTGATTGTTTGGAACTCTTAAGTACTGAAACTTTTCTTGCTGTTCATTGTTTAAATCAACTGGTGGAATGTTAGTTGGAAGTTTGTTGCTGTTTTTCTTTGAGTCAACAGTTTCCATGGTTTCATTAATTAGTCTCTTGCAAGTTTGATCAGAAATTTTCAGCAAATGGTAAGAAGAAACCAAAGCAGCAGATGAAATATCGTTATTTGAAGAAATAATCGAGGACTTCAATAATCTTTCAGCGGTCAAAGCAGTGGAAGAATCCAAAACTCTAATCAAAGATCTTATCGCATTAGGCTTAATAATAGAATCTGAAGATTGAATGTCTTTCATAATAGAGGCAGTAGCCATTAAAATGTCATCAGACATAGTAGCGAGTTCTTTAATTACCAAATAGACATATTGCCTCAAAGAATCATTGTCTTGATGCTGAAACAGCTTGGATATAGAGAAAAACAAAGAGGTGGCTTCTTGGGGCTTGAACACAGGTTCAGAAGATGTGCTGTTGATGATAAGTTTGTACAATTTCGCCAAAAGTGATCTGCATTTTTTAGGGTTAACAGGAGATTCGTTGAAAGTAGTTGAACAGTCCTGAAAAACTGCCATGGAATCATGGCTTTCGTTCAGTCTCTTATAAGTTTTGGTAGACATGGAATCAAATGAGAAAGGCGTTGGGATCTCTGGTTTCTGCTGTTGTTCTTATTTGTGATTATTTTGTTGATGTTTATTTCGTATTTGCTGTTCACCCTTGGATATAGCAAAACGTGAGAAGGTAAAAATTTTTTTGCTGGCAAAAACACAACAAGAGGCACGTGATTTAATCAAAGGCGCAAAAGGTAGTAAAGCAAGAATGAAGGCTACACTGCTAAGCTTGTTTGGCAGGCCAAGAACATCCAGCTTAACATCAGATGCTGATTGGATTTTAGCTCGTCACTATATGACATAAATACAAAAAGCAAAAAGGCTCTCCAACTTTATTATACACAATAATATATACATATATCCTTTAAGGCAGACCTAGAGCCTCAAGTAGTTGCTTCAACAGTTTGTTTACAGTGGCATCTTCATTGATTATTTCTCGTATGGCTCTTACGTTTTCAAGCAGCTGTACATATTCCTGGTTCACCTGTTGTTGAGGATCGGCAGCAATCACTAAGGAAGCAGGAATTTTTTCTTTCACAATTGATCTCACTGACAAATCGTCACACAATCTCAAATAACATCTCAACAGGTTCTTTAAGATTCTTCCCGGATGAGAGTTGTTGTCGCTGGAGCCATAGCCGCCCTTGCTGTTAGAAGAGTTATTGGAAAAGATGTTCGAAACCATTGAATTTAAAACGTTGATAACAGAAACAAGTCTGACTTCATTCAGGCAAATGTAGCTCAAACCGTGTTCATTTAAGATAATTCTCATGAATATAAACAAAGCAACAGTTTTGCTTAATTCTGAAGAAAGCTCCATTATTTTCAGACATTGAGGAACAATTTCTGTGGAGAGCAAATACTTTATCACTTCAAAGGAATCGCTCTTCACCAAAGAGCCAAACACACCCAAAGAAGTCAACTTCAAATATTCAAATTCTCTGCTTTTCAAGATGCTTTCGGACAACTCTGTCTTGCTGTTAATTGGCGCATGACTAGAGCTAGCACACTGCAAAAACGGAAACAAATAAGAAGGAATCTGGGCATCAATTAAATCCATTCTAGTATCCGGATGCAGGGCAATGCACTGAAACAAAACCAAAACATTGCAAACTCGGTTGGAAAGTTCGGCAGTCAAAATGGTGTTTTCTGAGTTTCCTGTCACATAGGGGTAAACTGATATGATTTCCTGCAATAAAATGGTAACCTGGCCGGGAGAATTCCAAATGACTGGACCCAAGTCTTCAAATTGTTGTCTGTTTTTACCTAGGTTCAATAATGCGTCGTTCCGTTGAGATGAATCATACACCAAGCAAAGCCAGTTGAACGACTCATTCGAATCAAATACAGACATCGTCTTGTGGGTGCTTTTGTGGGTTCCTTTGTAGGCTGGGGAGAATGAGTGATAGGGCTCTGAACAACATAATTGAAGAAACCGGCAGAAGAAGTTTTTTCTGCAAGGCGAGATGGAGCGGAGTTGCAGTTGGAGCACAAGCACGTGAGCTAACACCATCTGCAATCTTGTCTGATATTGGGGCTGTTATAAAGTGTTAAAGTCCGATGGCTACAATGACCTGTCACGGGATATTTTACAGTGCATGTTCCTGACATGGCGGCAAGTACCTCGTAGACACAAATACTCGAGGACAGAAATATTTGACTCCTTCAGTATCATCTAATACTAAAATATAATATATATAAGAACCAATTATTTTATATCTTTAAATAAAGTTAAAATTTGAGACAGAGGTTACGCTGTGCCTAACAAAGTAAACCGCTTATACCCCTAACTACAACACACAGCTATCTGTAAAGCGGAGATAAATAAAACAAATCTTGTGCTCGCGTGACCTTTTTATTACATGACCATATTTTATTTTGCACAGGCTAGGCTGAGTTGCCCAAAGCAAACAAGCATCGGCGTTCTTACTCCGCGTTGAAGAAGAGACCTATAAACAGTCCCTGGAAAACCAAACAACTTGAGCCACCAAAGATCAAATAATTTGAGAACTGCTTATCACATGGCTTCAAAGGAGATTTTTGATGAAAATGAGTACGATTATGATGATAATATGAGTATGATTGGGGAAGAAGACAGCAGCACAGCATCCGAACTCAGCGAGACCATCAAGCTGAGAGAAGAGCTGCCATTCACCCAGCTTGAACCATACGCATCGGACATTCTTAAGTTAATTATTGAAAACGATGAATTGAATGAGTCAAGCAGCAACGCACCGTCTGCTGCACCCAAATATAAAAAAGTCAGAGTAAACTTCAAGGAGATTCACAATGAGACAATCGGAGATATCTACACGGAAGATATCAACATCCCTCGAAGAACTGTTGAGTTTTGTTCAAGACTTCCCTTGAGCATCCCCCATGGAAATAGGCTGCGGCATAAGAATTTACGACTTGTTGATCCGAAAATAGTAGATTTAAATGTTTCGACGCTTTTGGGTATTCCTGTTGAGGAGTTTGTTTGGATTCTGTCGTTTTTATTTTTTGGTGTTTTTCTTGAGGACCCTGAATACGACGCTTACGAGTTGAATTTGAATGAGAAAAGCGATGAGCATTTGAGTTTCATCATTAAGTACTTTAAATACAGGCTGAAGGATCTGAGAGAAGAGTACGTACAAGACCAGGAGATACAGCAAGAACCAGGGGATAAGGATGAAGAGGGAGAAGATGAGAAGCGAACAGTAAAAGACAAGGTTCTTCCGCTGCTGCTCATGCTTCGAGAAAAGGTCACCAGGCTGTGAGGCACAACTGGCAAGAGCTTGTTTTTGATTGATTGATTATTTTATTTTTAAAAAAACAATATATACTTTACTAAGCTATTATTTTTCCAAGTATTACGCATTAAAATTATAGACAGCACCCAATTCTAGTAAAAAAAAAAAGGGATGAAGCCTGGGTTGTGCTCTTGTTGCTTATTGCAAAAAAGACTTTACCTTGGCGGAAACCTTCTTTAATGGAGCAAAGAACTTGTTAGTTTTCTTGGCGGCTTCAGAGTCCTTAACCTTTTCAGCAACTTCTTCAACCTTTTCAACAGCAGCTTCAACTGGGGAAGCTTGTTCTTCTTCCTTAGCGACTTCACTGACGACTGGTTCAGCAGCGGTTTCGGTTTTTTGTTCGACTGGTTCGACGGTTTCTTGAGCAGCGGTTTCGATTTTTTGTTCTTCAGTAGCAGACATTTGTGTTAATTAAGTGTTATGGACTTGGTTTTTCTGTCTTCTATAATAATAGAAATTCATTCCAACAAGAAACAACAGAACCATTAGAAGCAGAAACAACAAAAGTAAAAAAAAACTAATTTAAAACTCATCTCATCGCATCTCCTTTTATACCTCAAATCCGAAATCTCCAGAGAAGATAAAAATAAACTCAGCTTACTTTTTTGTATCTCAGATGAAATACCAGAATGAGGATATCGCTGATTTCCAAACACCTGACAGGCTGTGGCATCTCATCGCAACTCAGAAATCGCATTGCTTTTGGAGGCGGCTGGGCTGTTTTTATTATTCTAGAATAAACAAATCCTGATATCTCCAGCGAATCAGAAATAAAGTTGGAAACAAGATATTACGCACAAAAATGTGCGGGTTTTCTAACGGAAAAACTTTGCGTTTTTTTTTATTGCATTAATTAAACTTTTCTTTTTTTGTGGTCTTGAGCCAACTCAAAACGTAATATGGGTTTTTTTAGATGCTTGAAAACCGGATTGGGAAAGGGCGGTTGCGTGATAAAAGACTAAAAGTAAAGCGCTGGGAACGTGATGGCAGCCCATTATATATGCAATAAGTGGATGTGAATAAACTCCGAAAGACCCTTTGGGTATCCTGAAACAGAAAGCGTCCTGTGATACTTAAATTGCTTCATTCGGCGAAAGAAGATGTTTTCTGAATGGTGTGAGGAGGAAACGTAGGAGCCTCTAGCCACAGAAGCAGGTTTAAAGCTGCTGAGTTGTGAGCAGGGTCCTGAGACCCGTTTTTTGGGTCCGAAATTCTCTCTTTTTTGAACCAGAAGTTCATTGGTGAAAGCTAAGGGGCAGCATGGAAGCGTGACTTTAGCACAGAAGAATAGCCAAAACAAGAGGCAAATAGTCACGTGACTACTAATCCAAACATTTTACTTACCCGTCGTGCTTGCTGTCTATCAGCAACTCGCTTATTTGCTCTTCCCTTCACTCGGGCCTAGGATTTCAGCAAGAATACTGTCACTTCTAGTAACACGTCTATGGTTCATCTACGCAACCTTTTAAGAAATGGTTGTAAGTTACGAAGATATCGTTTATAAAAATAATAGTATTGTTTTTGAATGTTCAGAAATTTGGGTATACATGATCTAACATAAAAAATTCAGACTGGTGCACAGCAAAGTTTCGTCTTATTTTGTCATCATATTCAAAAAGCTACACTAAGTTAACATAAACGTCTAGCCAAAGTGAAAATCAGAATACTGTAAGCCACGTTCAGCTGAACGTTATTTGCATTATAGTTTCTGATTTCTGGCCAATATCAAGGAGGATGAGAATTAAACCTTCAGATTACCAGCGGCTTTGCCACTAAAGTAAAAGCTTATGGTTAAAGCCCAAACTCTCTTTTGTTTTTGTTCATTGATTGGTTGGTTTCTACTTTTATTCTTATTTTTGTATGATATTTAATGTTCTGTCTTCTATGTTTTCTCTGTCTGCCTTTTATATAGGGCGAAAAATAATACAGTGTAAAATTTTTTTATAAAGTTTCAACGAATGCCTAAAACGGTAATTAAAAATTATACTGCTCAAATAGGAAATATACATTGCTAAAATACTAAAAAGCAATACAGCAAACACAGGGCAAGAAAGTCTCGTTTTATTAAACTAAAATGTGATACAATGTGAAATATTAATAAAAGCCTTTAATCAATCTCTTTTAACTGCAATATTATATAAGCCGTTCTCTCCTTCGTCAATATCAAATGAAGCATTTTGAAATTCTTGTTCCCATTTAACATGCGGAATATCCCATTTCATTTTCTGTGCAATAAGAGCCGCAACCTCGTCACATAGCCCCAGCAGCTTGATGTCAAATTCATTCGTTGTAACGTCATCTTTGTTAATTAAAACCTGTGGAATCTTTGAATCAATCAAATTCACAATGTTGCTCACTGGCTGGACTTTCAAAGACGTACCAATACACAACAGCAAATCACACTCTTTACAATCCTTGTCAATGTTATCGTTGTACTTCTTTGGTAATCCTTCACCAAAAAATGTAATATCGGGCTTTATAACACCAAATGATTTGGAAGTATGTTCAACATTATGCTTGAAAAATCTCTTGGGAGTGCTGTTTCTTAAGCTGATCAACTTATCATTGATTCTGAAAAATTCACCGGGATTTTCGTTTATGTAGGTACCTGAATTGTCCTTTTCATCTTCCAAAAATTGAGATTTGCCTGTATTCATAAAGCTTCCTTTAGGTTTTGTAGGATAAATTAGCTCCTTGTCCTCCAAGCAATACGGGCATAGCGGAATGGTATTGGATCTAATAAATTTGTAGATATCAGCTCCTTTAATGCAATAGTTGCAGGTTACACAGGTGGCTGTAGCAAAAGAGCCATGGCACTGAATGATTTTGTCATCATCAATTCCCACAAAAGACTCAATGTTGTCAATATTCTGAGTATAGTTTCTGAGTAAAATCCCCTTGTCTTGCAATAGCTTAATGAATGCATGTAAAGGCGAGAATATACCATCAGGTGGTAAGATTTCATGAGCTATGGAGTAAAAAATGCTTGGATTTTCTAGAAAGACATCTAAAGTGAAAACATCTTGAGCATCATCTAAATTCAAGTTTGATACTTTTTCATAAAGACCATTTTTCGATCTGAAATCTGGAATACCTAACGAAGTCGATATCCCAGCTCCTGTTAAAACCAGAATTTTCTTAGCGTTGGAAATCTTGTCAACAAGCTGGTCAACTGTGTGGAAGTTAGGTAGCCTTATTCTTCCTACCAGAACATTATTTAACGCAATAGTTAAATCTTTTAACAAGCTATCACAGTCACTCTTATCAAAGTAAGTCAAATCTATACGGGTTTCTTCAGGCAAATCTTCTAATTTGGGCAAATTTTTTGGTAGCCCCATAGCTTCAGGGTTCTTGATTGTCGACATAATTTTCAATAGCAATTTATGATTTGTCATTCTGAAGCCTAGTAATCTCAGCAAATAGTAGAAGCCGGAAGGTGGTTGATCGTTTCCTATATATGCATTTAAGAATTGTTCATTGCTGTACATTTTCAGACATGACCTGCAATGTAAAGACTTCTCCTTACTTATCTCTGGGAAAATGCTTTTCCCAGTTTCCTCGTCAAGCTTCAAGTTAACAGGAAAATTTCTTAAAACTGGAATATCAACATCTGGATTCTTAGGATCTGGAATCCATTTAAAGCCATCTTCGTAATCATAATCCAGGTTTACTTTTTGCTCATGAGCACCTTCCTCTTCGTGATTTCCAATAACTGAGCCATCTGGATGCACAGCTGATGGATAGGCATCCAAATCATCAATTAATAAAGCGTCTTCTTCTTCATTATGCAGCCTGCCATCATCCATAGGATCATCAACACTTTCAACTTCATCGTGATTCTCTAAATCATCATGTTGGCCAAGTTCAATGAGTTCTTTTTCGTCTTCGCTGCTAGAATAGCTGGAGTATGGAATAACATCACTAAACTTATGGTTGACGCTTTTAGAAAGAATTTCTCCTGTTAAAGTAGGGATATTTGGTTGCTCACTGTAGTTTATTTCAGAACTATTGCCTCTGTGTCTTTTGGGAGAAGGCTCCCCAATTTCGGCGTCAACAGAAGCTGATTGAGAGGAAACAAACGACGGAGAAAGGGAACCGTTTTGAGACATTAAAAACGCTTAAAAACAGTTGCTTTGGTGGTAATCTGTTGGACACAAATGGCTGTCAGAATACTTGAGGATCATTGCCAGCCCTGACACAAGAATACCATGTGCGGTTTCAGACAACAAATTTTTAACCATGTGTCACGTGACTTGTGTTATCGCGTGACTGCAGTCCTGCTTTCGCGCATGCAAGTTGAAGCCCCAGAAGCTACTGATCCTCTCTGCGGCCAGTGCTTCCATAGCCAGTTCCTAATAAATCAAGTATTTAAATTACTGTACATATATTTTTACAATGGGCATTTCACAAATCAACTGTTGCTATCGAAATGATTCAGTTTAAGGTGGTCATTGTGCGCTGAAGACGATCCCGTGGTCGAATAAGCGTTTCCCATCTGCGGCGTAGCTGATTGAGGAACTTCACTTCCGCTACTGCCATTGTTGTTTCCGGCGTCGTTTGATAAAGGTCCAATATCCATCAATTCGTACAGCAAAACTTCGGCCGTAGTGCTGTTGGATTTTAAACTTGAGAGAAAATTCGAATCTTTCGATGCAAAGCTTTGTATTATATCAGAATAGTCAATATTCTTTTCATCCATTTGGTGAAACAGATCTCTAAGCATGTTTTTCATTTCAACTTCTTTTCTATTCACTGTGTCGACTTTGTTTTGCAATGAGGATATGTAATTGACAGCCTCACACAAAATCTTCCCCTTATTAGGTATCTTTTCAGCTGGCCCTTTAGACTTGGTTTTTCCTGGTATACTCAACTCAGTATTCTCATCAAATATCTCCTTTGGCATGACCATATAGAGCTCTTTTATTTTCTCAGTCACATCATTAGCTGTTTTGGCTGATGAAGGTGGCGATCTGGTTTTTCTTCCAGTGAAACTGTTAGGGGACAAAGCAGAATCCATTTTACAGATTAGCGAGTCAAAAAGTTGGTTATTATACCTAAGTATGTGATATAATCTTTGGGCCATGTACCTCCCTCTTACAGGGACTTTACGAAAAGCAGCAATCAAGAGCTGGATACACAAATATGGTGACGGAAAGATGAGCACACAAAACGTGACCAAGATTTTTTAACAACAAATTTTGTCACATGATCAAACAGCTTTGCATTGTGTCTGCGTTTAATTAAATGAAAGCAAATAGTTTTAAATCAGAAAATAAAGTCATCATAGCAGCCCATAAGGAGATGCTATTCATATAAAAAATATATAACTCAATGAATTATTGTACATATTGATAGAGTTACATAAAAAAAATTGACAGGTTTTGTGAATATTTATGCGGATAGCTATTGGTAGTTAAAGCACAGCTACTTTTCTTCAGTTTCTTCGTTCTTGGAAGTTTTCAAGTACCCTCCCTTTTCACATAGAGAGTAGAAAATAGAATCAGTATCATTTATCAAATTGTTTGGAGAATCAAACTCTTTTAATTCACCACCTTCTAAGACAATAATCTTGTCGTTGTCTAAAATAGAGTCCAGTCTATGAGCAACAGATAATATAGTCTTGTCTTTAAACTCGGATCTGATAGTTTCTTGAATAATCTTATCGGTCTCTGCATCAACAGAGGAAGTTGCTTCATCTAAAATCAATACCTTAGATTTATTTAGCAAAGCTCTTGCCAAACATAGCAACTGTTTAGTACCAGCACTCAAATTGGAACCGTTGTCGGCAATTTTGGTTTCTAGCAAATCTGCAATGGTAATAGGAGTAACCTCAACATTTGCTTCGGGTCTTTGATTTTCTGGTTTCAAATCAAGATCTTCCCTGCAAAGCTTTTCAATATGTGGTTTCAAGTGAGACAACTCTAAGGCTTTAATTAATTCGTCGTCTTCATACTCACCAAACGGATCAAGATTGTATCTGACATTACCTTCAAATGCAATCCCTTCTTGAGGAATAATGGATAGTTTCTTTCTGTATTGTAAACCAAGACTGGTAATATCTACACCATCAATGAAAATTTTTCCAGACAATGGTTCCAAAATTCTAAATAAACCCAAAGTCAGAGTACTCTTTCCTGATCCTGATCTACCACAAATACCTACTTTTTCACCCGCATTAATCTTGAAGTTGACCTCTTTCAAAGATGGTGATAGCTCTTTTCTATAGGTGGTAGAATACTCTTCGAAAACAACTTCTCCATGTTCTGGCCAGTTTTCAGGCAAATTTTTGTCGTTATATTCAATAGAAATAGGGGCTTCTGGAACCAATTCTGTGTATTCCAGGATTCTTTCTACTGAAACAATATTAGTTTCAACTTGAGTGTAGACTCTGACTATCCACATCAATGAACCTGACACTTGCATAGCGTAGGACATCAATAAACCAACCATACCAGATGAAATTGGAGTGGAAGAACTCATGGAAAAGCAACAGTAACAAGCTGTGAACAAAATGATAGTAGCACCAACAATTTCCAGTCTTACTGACAACCATCTGTTAGTGGATCTAAAATTAAAAACACAGTTCACATTAAATTGAATGTTTTCATAATTGAAATAGTTGAATCTGTCGTATTGGTTGAAAGCGCTGATAACAGCCTCACCAACTAAGGATTCGGATAAAACCGACATAATAGGAGAAAATGAAATAGACATTAATCTCTTCAAATCTCTTGTCATTACGACGTAATACTTTTGGTAGTAGTAATAAATGCAAACCAGAATAGCATTTAGCAAAAAGAAGGATGGCATAGTATAGGTTAAAACAATTACAGTAGTAACGTAATACAATAAATTTCTGAAAAAGAAACTTAAAATATATTGCAAACCCTGATCAACAGTAGAAACGTCAGAAGCAAATCGATTGGTAATTCTACCCAATGGAGTGGTCTCGAAAAATTGCATTGGTGCTCTAAGAACTGCATGAGCCATGTTATCATGCAGTTTTCTAGAAGCTTTGATGGATGAAAACTGCGTCATACAAATAGATCTAATAACCGCAAAAGAAGAAGCAAGCATAGATATAGCACCATAAAAGCCAACATAGAACAGCAACGTGTGGGCAGGACCATTTGCATCTTCACCGGCATCAGCCCATACCTTCAACCACCATTTCTCCAAAAACAAGAAAAGGTTAGTCAAAAACATGAAAACGAAAAAGCAAGAGACACCAATTACACCACACGCTTTGGCATAAGCGATGTAAACATCAAAGGAAACTTTTCCTTCCTTTTTAGTTTCAGCTTTTTGTTTGGTCTTTCTGTTATCATTTTCTTGTTCTATTAAAACTCTGTTAGGTTTAAATGTTGCTATAGAAAGTCTTCTTGATAGTAGAGATTTTAGCTCAGAAATATCACCTGTATTGTTAACATCTTTTTGAGTGATTTCAATTGTATCTTCCAATAGAGGTTCATCCACAGCTGATTCAGGAACAACTGTTCCTTCTTTGCCTGTAAACTCATCTACCTCATTTGAACCTTTTCTCTTCATGTCTTCACTGTCTTTGTTACTTTCTGATTTTAGTTGGTTTCCAAATTCATCAATTAGTTTGTGCAAAACAGATTCGCCGCTGGATTTGTTAATAGCTTCATTATAAGAAGCAACTTCGGCTATTTCACCGCTTTGCAGAGCATATATCATATCAGAATCCTTCAAAATCTTAATGGAGTTGGTAGATAAAATAACAGTTTTGTTTTTCAATAAACCAGTTTCTCTAGACAATACTTCAGTTATAATATTTTTACCAACTTCAGCATCAACCGCAGACAAAACATCATCTAGTAAGTAAACATCGGCTCTGGAATATACAGCTCTAGCTAAAGCAATTCTGGCTCTTTGTCCACCAGATAATGAAATTCCTCTTTCTCCCACAATAGTGCCATCGCCATCGGCCCATATTTCTAAATCTCTGGTCAATTGACAGGCTTTTAGAGTAGCTTGATAAATCTTGTCATCGAATTTATACCCAAAAACAATATTTTCTTTAATAGATGCATTCATAATCCATGGTTGTTGCGGACAATAAGCAACGCTGTCAAATCTGTGAATAATTTTAGGAATCTTTACTCCAGTTTCATCACTAGCAATTGCTTTCATGGAGCCTAAAATAGCCTTCAATAATGTAGTTTTACCTGAAGCGACTCTTCCAACAATACAAGTTAAGCCTCCACTAGAAGCCTTAAAGTTGATATTCTTCAAAGCATATTTGACGCCAACAGCAGTGTTTTCTTCCTGCGCTGAGGTTGCGGTTGCAATTTCTTCTGCTGATTCTGCTGGATCTTCTTTGTTGGCAGTAACTGACCAAACAAATGAAGCATCGCTGATCTCTACAGAAGCTAAAGAAGCATCTTTAGACTTACCTTCATTAAATACGAATGACTCATCATTTTCTTCAAGAAACAAAAACTCTTGCAGTCTATTCAATGAGACTTTGGTTTCAATAAGCTCTGTAATAATGTCCGGAATGGCATAAATGAATTCACCCAACATGTCAAATAGAGCTAAAGCAGGGAAAATAATATCCGCAGTTAAAGGCTTACCAGTCAGTTTAGAGTAAGCAATAAAGGATGAAACAGACACAAATATTGGAACCAAAGTCCAACAGAAAAAGATGACATTGTTGTAAATTGACAGCATCAAGTAATTTCTCAATTCTAGGTCATTTCTCACATGCTTTAGCTTAGCTAGCATTGGTTCTTCCCATGCATATAATTTGATACTTTTGATGGAATTCAAAATCTCAGTCATTAACTTCGATCTCATATCCTTATATTTCATGTTTTTTTCATACAACTTACTTGTAATGGAAGATAGTTTAGCATTAATAGGTATCATGATAGCCATAGCTACCAGGCCACCCAACATTGCTGTGCCCATCAGGTTGTACAAAGTGTACATGACAATAACAAAAGATAAAGGAACACCAATGATTGATTGGGAGTTCTCAAAAAACCTTTGGATGTTCAATACATCAACTGAAATCATATTCAAAATATCACCTGTGGTCTTCTTGTCTCTTGAACCTTGTGATAATTTCAATGCTTTTTGGTAAGCCACTGACATCAAAGAAGATCTGATAGATAGCCCAGCTTCAAAAATGATTATAAAGAATTGATTATGAAAAATTGTGGCCAAAATGGTGATTAAAAACATCGATAATGCAAGGAAAAATGAGTTTAAAACTGGGTAAGTGCTTTCACCTTTTGCAAAGGATTTTAGGAAATACTGCAGAAACTTTGGCTGAACAGCATTTAAAACATCTGCAACACATTCGTAAAGTATGGCAACCACTACAGTGAAACCAAAGGATTTCCATAAGGAAGACAACAAAATTGTTGGGTTTTTACTCTTCACTTCAGAGCTGTTGGTAAGATTTCTCTTCCACAATTGAGCAGCCCATGAATGTTTTAGGGATTTATTTGCCTCTCTTGCATCTAAGTGGCATGGTGGAACGGGCATGTTGTAAGGATCAACTACTTTGCCGTTTTTATAAACTTCAGAAACAAAGGGATTCATCCAGGTAAAAGTGACTTCCTGAAATATGTTGGAAGGCGGGTATTCGCCTCCTGAAACTATGGAATGTGCCCAGTAGTCTTGCAGGTCTTGATTTGGAACATAAATAAAGAGCTCATAAAAGAGATTAGCGACAGTACAGGATAAGAGCACAACTTCCAAGCACAAGTACTCTCTAGGCAAAACAGCATATTTGCTTTCGTGATTGGTGTTTTGGTAAACTCTAAACAAGTAGAGAATGATTTGAGATATGTTGAAAAAAATGTTAGAGGTAGAAACTGCGGGTGTTTTGTAGTACTGTACAAACTGCACAGGCAAAGAGCCAAATACCAAATACATCGCATTCCAAATAGCATTCTTCCTAATCCATATGTTGAAATTATTTTTCGAAGAGAGGAATACTTCAAAAATTAATGCTGCGGCAGTAAGCAGGACTATCGCTAAATTCAGTAGGTGTCTCCAAGACATCTTTGTTAAATTCAGACCTGTTTTTAAAGGAGACTTCATCTTGTACAATTCGAACCAAATAGTGACTAAAAAGAAGAGCGCAACATAGGTTTGCGCAACTGATATAAAGCACGGGTTCAGCACATTGATTTTATTCGAAACATAGGGAGAACTGGGCTTAACAGGACAGACATAGCCTGCTGATGTGTGATTGCTTGATAATCTGTTCAAGATTTTGTTTGGGAACAGCTCGTGTAACATTGTAATATAGATACGGAACTGGTACTGAGGTTTTGAACAAAAGCAGGAAAGTCGTTTGTTTAGTAGAACTACGTGTTTTCTCTTGGTTTTCTTCTTTCTTTCAAGTGTTCTCTTTCAATTTAATTGCCCAGCTACTTAAATATGACACATTAATTTTAGTTATTTGCCTCCTGAAAAATATATATATATATAGCTGAATAATAAATTTAAATATTTAAAATAAGGATGAAAATGGTGGATTTTATTCTCTATTATCCGTTCGGATATAAAAAAAACTCTGCCTGGCGCATTTTTGAACAGAGGCAAAAAGAAAGCCGTGCGGCTGGAATACTGATGTTAACGCCATTGGTGGAGTTAAGAGCAACCAGCAGCGGAGATAAAAGGTGTTTAATCAATTGATTAGTAAAAGAAAACTTTAATTAAAATCGTTTTAAAGCTGCAATATAAAGCGGCAACCAGAAAAAGCTGGGTAAATAATGTGGCATACATAAACTTCAAGCTGTTTTGCCAAACAATGTTTATACTCGCATAGGGTGTTTCGTTATAAGGAACAGTGCAGCAGCAAACAAAGCTCGCAAGCTAAGGAGTCCAATTAACTCAAGGAATGCTCGATCAGCAATTTATTTTGGTTGTAAGAAATAGTGTTCTGAGGATTTGCATACAGTGTTTCTAAATGGCTTATTTGAGAGGTTTTATCGTCCTTCTCGTAAACTTCCAGCAAAGCATCCAAGAGTTTGGCAGTGTCAGAATTAAACACCAAATCATCGTAGTAGCTTACAGTTGAAAGGAATTCCTTGTAATCTTTTACCAAAGTCTTCAATGTTGAAAGATTTTTCAATTTAAATTCTAAAATAAAGGAAAGCACGTAGTCTCTTTTTCTTTTAGAAATTTCGGCATTGTAGTTGTCATAAGCAGGCATGACTATTGTGTCTATAAACTCCACTTCCTCGGTGATATTGTTATATTTGTCCCCAAATGGATCATTGTCTGCTTCTGGAGAATATGATATAACTTTCTTAATATCATTTGGCGAGTGGTTTGAAATAAACAGTTTTGACTTGAAATTTTTAATGGCGTTGAAAAACTCAGCAAACTGCATGGCTAATTCAAACAATCCATTCAAAGCTCTTTTATAGATTGGCAAAGTGTGAATTTTGTCAGTCCATTTAATCAACTCCAACAAGTGTCTAATAGTACCTCTTCTTAAACAGTAGCTATTGAAATCATATTGATCGTCTTTGTAAATTTTATAGATGTTGAGAACAGCTTCGAATCTCTTGATAGCTAAGTTTCTATATTCAACCATTTTCTTGCCTAAAGACGTTTTTTCAGTGTGATCCTCTGTTGTATTAAAAGCAGTTAAATGTTCGTCATACAATCTCATATAGCTTTCAGCTTGCTCGACTATAAACCAGTTGCATTGCAATGAATGCAAATCTGGAATACCATTAGCAGCAAATGATGCGTCGTTTTTAGTAAACATTGTGATTAAAGAAACCGCGTTGTCAATATCATTGTTTCTCAAATGATATTTAACAGACTTGTTGTTTAAAAATCTGTCCTTCAAGTCTTTGTTTCTGGCTTCTTCCATGATCTCGCATGCCTCAGACAGTTTGTGCATATGTTTGTAGATTCTGGCTTTGAACATGCCAAACTCCAAAGTTTTACCTTCTACGTCCAACTCAATGCACTTTTCTATCATCTCTGTAGCTTTGTCAAATCTTCTTTGAAACAAAAATAAATTCGATAACAAGTAGCGAATTAAAGAATTTAGTTTTTTTCCTGATTCATTGTCTGGAAGCGATTCCAGTCTTTCCAAGCAAATATCTTCCAATAGTGTTTGAAATACTTGCGTTTTCTTCACATTTTTAAACAGTGGCTTAAGCAATTGGAAAGTAGCCAAGGTTCCTTTAGACCAGTATAGTTCCAAATAGAACTTCAAATAAGCTTTCAACTGTGCTCTATCTTCCAAGAACGTTAAAGGCATAAATCTGCATGGTTCAGACTCAGGGTACATTTTAAGCAAACTGGAGTACATTCTGGTTTTCTTTTCAACGTCGTGTTTAATGTTCAAAGTTAGTTCGAGCATTTTGAAGTACTTGAAATTGTCTGGATTTTTTTTAATTAGTCTTCTGTACGTTTTTGAAGCCTCTACAAAGTCGTTTAACTTGAAATAGACTTCTCCAATTCTCTCCCAGTAAGCTAATTTGTCTTCAATAACATTTTCATTATCAAACAAATGCTTCAAAACTTGTCTCAAAGGTTTATGATCCATTTTGGCCAACTTGAACATCAAATCATTTTTATACATTGTACATTCTCCATGTTCGTAAGCTTCCTTTTTACCCAATTTTCCTGCTGCTGCGTCTTCAAATTGAGTTAGTTTCTCAATAGCTTTTTCCTTTTGGTTGTTCAAATCTAATGCGACTGCCAATCCAGACCAGTTGGCCCTGTAACCAGCACTTCCATTCAAATAATACTCTCTATACTGCAGAAGCTCGGGGTATTTTCTCAATTGCGCAGCTAGTAAGCACAACTGATTCAACATTGGTAATTGAGATTGATTTTGAAACCCTCCTCCAGCTTCATAAGCTTGCTGTAACCAAATATAGTTTTGCTCATATTCATCTATTTCTTTATAGTAAGAGCTTACCAAATGGCAGCCCATTGCAGAAACAATATTGTAATTGATTTTCTTCTTGGTTGAGCCAGGAACTTTAGTTAAAGCTTTATCCATGACAACTTTAGCATCAAGGGGTTGTTCCAACTTGACCAACAACAACGCTTTGACAACAAGAGAGTTGAAATGTAACCCGTTCTTTTTTAAGTTGGCATCAACAAATTTTAAAGCTTTTTTATATTGCTTCGTATTAGAATTAAAAATATTGACTGCTTGAGTCACATTCTCATTTTCCTTCTTGGTACCTTGGAAATTGTTAATGTTTGTCGTGGTTAAAGCATAAGTAACTGGATCGGTATTCGTGGTTGTGTTGGGTTCAGAAGTCGAACCTGAGGCAGCAGAAACACCATTGGAAGCTGCTTTTTTTGCCGCCAATGCTGCTTTCAGTTTAGCTGGCATAGCCCCGGAAGGTGCTTTTCTTCTGTTAGACATCTTGCTCTGGAAGGATAGTTTGCTTGGTTTACGTTCCTACTTCCTTGATGACTAGTTTAGCAAGACTGCTGAACTTGTTGTCAACCAAACAAATTTTCACTGTATCACGTGGCACAAAACTTTTAATGCTGCATAGAAGTTGGTCAATGTGCTTGACGTGCAAAACATCGCTGATTAAGCTATGACTGTGAAAGAGCTATTTCTATATATAAAATTGTATCTTATAGTTCCGCTGAGTAATCTCAGAAATGGATCAAAAATTTCCTTTTTTCTCTTATGAGTAGTGATAGAACGTTTTTTATTTTTGAGCTACTGCAGTAAATTGTTCAATTTCTTCCTCTTTTAAACTTTTGGCCATAGACATACATGCTTTCTACATCAAAAGCTTGAATTAAGAAACTTTTTATTACATGAAACTCTTGGTTCATTTAAATGACTATTGTTCAAAAGAAATCATCTTTTGAATCCATGCAACTCACCTATATAAAACGAGGCTGCTCATGTGTTCCCTCAACCGTTAGGATCAGCTATCAAATATGCGAGATACTTCAACCTTAAAAAAAATTGCCTTGGAAAAACATCTGTATCTGCATATACCCTATGGCTATTGAGTCTTCTGCTTCATTGTTACTGAGCTATTATAACCACTACCAACGCATTGAAATTGATTAAACAAAAAAACTGATCACGTGTTGTGGTCGGATAAAATGCTGCAACTGAAAGTTATTCAGGTCATAACAAGAGAGAAGGACTCATTGCACTGAATAATAAAACAGAAGCAGCCCTTATATTCTAAACCAAAAAAGCGGCTTTAGATCTGAATAATTAACTAGAGCTACTAAAAAAGGCTCTTTTTCCACATTAATATGGCCACATTTGAACTCTTTGACACTACTGACAGCACGCAAAGACAGGAGCAGATTGAGAGGGATCTATCTTATGATTTTGATGAGGATACAATTTTAAACAACATTGAGCAAAATACAACAAAAGGCCCAACTAGTGCACATGATGCAGCTTTCGAAGGCACCATTCAATACAGAGGCAGTTTGATAAGGCTGTATCCACAAGATCCTAAAACATCCATAATTCAAGCGCAGATAATTGTACTGCTCCTCATGTTCACTACTCTTGGTTTGAATGATCAAGCTACAGGTATGCTTATTCCAGTTCTATCCTCGTACTATTCGATCTCACAGGTAGCTGTTGCCAACATTTTTCTGTTACAGACATTCGGATATTTTTGTTCTTGTTTTGTTACTGAGCCACTTCATTTGAAATACGGGGTCAGGGGTGCTCTGATTTTTGGATGCTTAAGTATAATGTTGCCATCCTTATTGTTGTATTCGAAGGTCAGCTCGTTTGCAGTTTATCTGGCGTGTTACTTTCCTATTGGTTTGGGAATAGGATTGTTGGATTCAGTTGTTAACTGCCTGTTCTCTACCTTTATTTGCTATAAAAATGAATTGCTGGGTGCTGTGCATGGTATGTATGGTGTATGCTCTTTCTTAACCCCTCTGATTATAAATAAGTTGAGTGAGGAGAGCTGGAACAAATTTTTTATAATTCAAGTCGTAATCTCAGGTGTGGGAGCTGTATTATGTTGGTATTTTTTCAGATTTGAAACGAAGAAAAAGTACGAATATTTGATAAAATCAGGCACTCAGAATGAGGATGACTCAGAAGGAGAAGGCAGCCTACGTATCACCACTTTGGAAATGATCAAAAAGTATCCTCTTGTTCCGCTATACACAATTGCTCTGTTCTTCTACTTAGGCTCAGAAGTAGGTACCGGTTCATGGATATACACTTACCTTGTTGAATACAAAGAGGGAAAGAAAAATCTTATGTCGTACATCACATCTTCTTATTGGCTAGGATTAACCATAGGAAGATTTTATTTTGGATTAATGATTGATAAATGGTTTTTCAATGAATATGAGGCTGTGAAGTTTTTTGTTAAGACAACTATGCTGTTCACAGTGTTGTTAACAATCTTCAGCGCTTGTTTGAGCAATTCGAACGCTTATTTTTTCATATATGGAACTATAGTATTCAATTGCGGTTTGTTTATAGGGCCAATATTTCCTCTATTATCAATTGTTGGTGCGGACATGTTGGATAATAATGTTAAAGTCAAAGGAATATCCACAGCTATATCCATTGGCTCTATTGGTGGTGCGTTCCTACCCTTTATGGATGGGGTTTTCATTAAGCATATGGGTCTCTCAAGTTTTCCGCTATTGATAAGTGTGTCAACGATGATTTGCTTGACAGCTATATTCGCATACCCCTATGTTATAAAAAATAAAAACTCCTATTTCTTTCCACAGAGCAGTATTTCAAATTCAACTTATTAGCTTTTTTTTATGATATAAATATATTCTTTTATTCTTTGTTGTGACCCTTGAAAGCTATCTTCTCTGCCTTTTCTTTAAATCCTGGTAAGATTATATAGTTAATTCCATTGTCAGTTAACTTCTTGAAGCTAGTGTTGTTCTCAATGAAGGTTTGCGGTTCAGCACAGCCAACTATAACAGTTTCAATGCGTTCTTTTTGCTCAACAATTCTGTCAACACAAGGTAAGTTGCCGCTTAGTCTCTCTGAACAAGGCTCCATAGAGGTATACAAAACAGAGCCCACAGGAATTTCTTTGCAAGTTTTGGTCAGTTTTGTCATAGCATTTTGTTCTGCATGTGTGTTTCCTTCTAACTCTCTTGAATAGCCTGCAGAAATGATTTCATCATCCTTAACGATTAGGCATCCAACATTAAATGCTTGATCGGTAGGGCCACATTTGTCAGCTTCTTGTAGTGTCAATTCCATGTAATCATTATACAAAGATGTACACCAAGAAGGCAAATCAGTGCTGTAAGTCCAGTTATCTTCATGGTTTTCATTCTGCAAAGATTCGTATTTAAAAGCATGCAACCATAAAGAAAGTTCATCTTTTGAAGGAGGTGAATATAACTCTGTGTTGCAGACTTCACAAAAACTGCCGTTAAACTTCTCGCCTTCTATGGCCACTCCTTTTGATAGCCAAGTTTGTATAGTTGAGGTTTTTCCATTCCCTTCCAGAAGATTAACCGTATCACTCAGTTCTTTTTCATATATCCCATTCTTTCCAAGATTAGGTCCCCATGCGCTAGGGTTAGAGTAAATAGGATCATTGGCTATAGGGAATCCCAGATACTGCAAATGCACTCTGATCTGATGGGTTCTTCCTGTCAGTGGTTTACATTTCACAATAGAGGTATTTGTCTTTGGATCATAGGAAATTCTCTGAAAAATGGTTTGAGATGGTTTTCCTTTCACAGGATCAACTACATTCAAAGTAGTTCTTGCATCAAAGCTTGCTATTGGCTGATCAACCTTAATGACGTTGTTGTTCAGAGTTAGCGGAAATTCCCCAGCGACTCTGGCAATATATTCCTTGGAAAACTCCCTATTAAACAAAGACAATCTCATCTTTTCAGCCATTTTGGGGTTTTTACATAGGAACATCAGTCCTGAAGTTAATCTGTCTAATCTGTTTATAGGATGAGCAGTGATTCCAAATTCCTTGGCTAGTATTTTCGTCACAGTGTTAAATCTGAATCTTCCTACCGGATGTGCTGTAATGGAGGATGGCTTGTCAATAACAACAAGATCATCGCTTTCAAAAACTACTTTGATAGCTTTATTGGTAACTTTAGGTTCGTGGCAATGAGCTTTGTGTTCTAGCAATTCTCCGTTTCTTAAAACGTAGGAAGAATCTATAACTTCACCATTAACAAGCACCAATCCTTTATCCAAAGCATCGATATAGTCCTTTGGTTTTCTTGCTCTAAACTCGTTGGTAAAGATATCTACAATATTTCTGTCTCTCCATCTTCCTTTACAAAACGTTTTGTATGTAAACCAATAAGGTTTTACTGATCTGTATTCATCGTCGACCGCATACTCAACATGATCTGGTTCTTGATTTACGGCTTGGTTTTTCGTATATCTAAATCCACTATCGTCTGTTAGTCTATCAATTTTAACCTTCTTTTTTGCTGGTTCTAAGTTTGAACCTGGGTTAATATCCATTCTTAGCTGTGAATAAATGTTTCTACTATAGCTGTTTAATCTTATGGTTCTTCTGGTTCTTCTGGTAACTTGGCTTATTAGCATAAAACCAAAATACAAATAAGCGGAATTAAGAGCAAATATCAATAAACTTTGCTTATACTGCTGCAAGAACTTCCCTGGTAGTGAGTCTGGATGGAAGTGGTTCCAAAAAACTGTTTGTAGGCCAACTGTTGAGATGAAGCAAAGCAAAGCTGAATTGCTACCGTATTGGGCCAAAACGCAGAGTCAGTAGGCAAAAATAGGCGCAGATGTTGAAAACAGAAAAAGCAAAAAGACTAAGTCACGTGTGGTTTGGCAGGCCAAGTACACGTGATTTTGTCTTTTTGCTTCTCTTTCTTTTTTTTTTGGTCTACGCCAGGGAGGCTCACCAAGCCCTTGAGACGCAAAAAATTTTAATTGAATCAATGAATTGATGGCGGTTCTTTAGAAACGCTATTGAAAACTAAGCGCTAGGGAGAACCAGGAACAGCATATTAGTCAGTTTTGTGAGTCTTTTTTTTATACAATGTCATCAGCTATTCCAGACACAAAAAAAACAAACCCAAGAGGTATTCCCAAGGCCCCTTTTATAGACCTTGCAGATAAACAGCTGACCAATAATATTCAGCTAACGATATCGAATTTACAGCAAACACTACAAAAATACGAGTATATGCTAGAATCCAAGGATCAGCAACTGAAAAGTATTACAGGGGTCGTTAAGGATATCAGCACAAACTTGAAAGTGGTTAAATTGCTACTAATAGAAGATATTGACGACGATGCTGAAGACTTGCAGGAGATTCAATATGAGCTGGAAGACGGTCTATATACCTTTGCTACGCTGTCTAACAAGAACAAATCTAACACAGTTTCTTTATGGCTGGGGGCAGGAATTTTAATGGAATTTACCTATGAAGAAGCTTTGGAAGTACTCGAAGATAAATATGCCACTTATGATATCAAAATCAAAGAAATCATGGAGGATTTGGAGTGGTTAAGGGAACAAAAAACTACTATGGAAGTCAATATAGCTAAGGTTTATAACTATAATGTCTTGGAGAGTAAGAAGAAACAGCAAGCAAGCATTTAAATTATATATAGAGAGATTATGTATTGCATTACCAGTGGAATAATTTCCTTATAGTGGTTGGCTAAGTAAAAAAAGACTATTGTGTTTAAAAAAATGTTGTTTGTGAACTGAAACTTAATGCTTTTGAATATTTTAAATTCCCATTTATATTTGGCTACAAAACTGTATTGGCTTAAAATCGAAACAATCAAAAATGAGCATCCGGTTGGGAAGACGAGGAGTTGCGCTATTTGGTCATTTCCCTTTAAAACCAATCTTGAAAGAATGTAATTCAAGAAAAGGCCGTTTACGATCACGTTAATGGCATAACTAATTATCAGTATCTTTTTCATCCGAACTTTATGTAGTATCTCGAGCTTTTTACCAAGATTATAAAGAAGAATAGCCGTCATATACAGGTCGAGTTCTGTCCCATTACATGTTATGATAAGAGGATAGAAAACATACCTTGAAATCAGGAGTTTAGGATCCAGAGTGTCATTGTAGTTGTTGACATTCAACCATTCATACAAAAACGATTTATAGAATACCACATTGTTCACCATAAGAACAACCACAGTATAAATGATTACCTTGAAAAGAACCATATGGTGGAATATTTTCTCCCTTAGAGATCGGATACTACTAACATTTGGTCTCGTACGTTCCGTGTTAGTACTTGAATCTGCTCGGTTCATCCTAAATATAACGGTAAATTAGCTGAATATAACAGTGTTTTTGGGTTATCTGTGGGAGTTGTTCTCTAGATCCTTCATTATTTGTTGAAACAGCCTCACCACAAATGAGCGACATTGGCGGCAAGAAAGAGGCATTTAGTCACGTGATGTTGTCTTTTATCAATTCCCTTCTGGGTCCATTTGGGGTTGCCTAGCTAGCATTTGCCTTGTGGTTGTCATGGACCAGCACAAACCTCTCACTTAATGGAATTAAAACTTTTAAAGCTTAGAAAGTCTTTGGCTTTCATGAAAGGAATCTGATTTTTTAAAATGTTTTCATCAACATTTTTTATAGGAAGAAATATATTGATCCCATGTCTTGCCCAGTCAAACCAAAGCTTGTTTAACAAAACAATCGTTTTGCAGTAAGCTTTGATGGCTTTATTTTTCTTATGCCAATACCATTTATTGTTATTATTTGCTTTAGTTTTATGATTCTCCAAAGTTGTTCTCAGCATTATAAGCAATTTTTCACCAACAAGAAAATCTATTAGTTGTATAATGATGTTGAGAGTACATCTAGACTTTTCAACATATTCTAGTCTTAAAACATAATTAATTGAATACCCTAATAGCGTAAATTGGCTTAATAGTTTTTGGCTTGGACTTTGTGCTTTCTTGATATCAAAAACGTAGATAGTTCCAAACTGGCAAATATCTATAAATGTGACAAGACAAAGAATTGGATCAGCTACTAGATTCAAAAACGGCTTAAAAGTTTCAGTTACTTGTTCAACCACTGATATTCTGTTTTTTGATTCAAGCAAAAAACGAAGCTCATAGCAAACAAAATTTGCCAAGTTCAAACAGCTGAAAATACAAAAACTAAGCAACTTCCAAACACTCTGCATCTTGAAATTTAGTAAAAATAGCAAGCAATTTATCACCAAGTGAAAATTTTCACATTGAAATAACGAACCTAATGAAAATATTGCCGACCTTGTAGAGTACGTATCTGCAAGGGATGTTTGCTCAAGTAAACGTTGTAGCTTGATTTTGTATATTCTGAAAAGAACAAAGCAGTATGTTGACATGCTAGAAAGTAAACAAACTACATAAAACTTGCTATTTAAGGATGATGTTAAATTTTTATTTAAAGCCACATTTCTAAAGTAGCACACAAATGATGCTAATGTCAACACATGAGAAATTAGCCACATTTGATAAAGAACATTTGTTTTGTTCATATAAGGACCTGATGTTGCAATCACTGTATCAAGAGAAAATGGGATTAAATCTTCCTGCAAATTATTATCATAACATTCAATAGCAGTTTCAGTTGAGCAAGTGAGTTCACTTTTGTTGTCTTTTTCTCTTTTACTGCTTAACGACTGAGTTGGGGAGCAAAAGGTTTGTTCATCGTAACCATTAGTTTGCAAATAATCACAACCTTTTTCTGTAATTTTTGAAATAATTTGCTCTTTCAAACTTGAAGGCATTTCAAGCTTGCTAGTGGGTTTATTTTTTCCTTTGAATTTTATTCTAGATGTATATTTCATCTTGTTCTTTGTACTGTTGTATTAATATTGGTTGTTGTCATTCTAGCAAATACGAAAACTAGAGTCTCAAAAGCCATTCATTCTCTTTTTTCAAGCCGCACCCATCTATCAGCACTAAATAAAATAGAAAAAGCAAAAACATGAAATAATCACAAAACATTTAATTAAAAAATAAAAAATAAATAAATAAAAAACCCCAATTGATAAAACGTCGGACATAAGAAAGGTTTGGTGTTGTTTCTAAGCTCCGAGCTCACCCAAACCTCAAGGCAAGGCATCTCCTGTTACGCTAAGTGATGCCCCGCTCCTCTTCTCACCGCATTAGATCATCAACCCTCTTGTTCAGTCTATCAAACACTTTTTCCAGATTCAGAATATTGGTTTTAATATCCACGATGGAAGCCTTCAACTGCTGCAGCTCCAGGTCTCTGCTGGCTGTCAGAGATCTGTTTGTGGTGTTACTCCCATTGCTCATCGGCGACATCTGAGTATTAAAGCTACTTCCGCTATCATCATCCAGCATTGCAGCACCATACAAAACGGACAAACGTTTGTTGCTGTTATTTTTCAGGGTATTGCTCGGAGACATGTACGAATGAGAGGTGTTTGTTGTTGTTGGAGATGCTGACTCAGTTGAGGCTGCTTGGGCATCGGCTTCTTTTTTGGACAAGTACGAAGAGCGTGGCAGTATTTTAATTGAGTCCAGAGGAAGATCCTCTTCTTCTTCGTCCTCTTCGTACTCGTACTCATCGTTTTCCCGCTGTTGTTTTCCCTCCATTTCGCTGGCATGGTGGGATATATGTAGGTTCTGCCTGCTATCCAGCTTTGTTATTCTGTTTCTATGGTTGTTGTTGTTCATTATGTCTTGTAAAAGCGGAATATCTTTTTCGTGAATAAGCCTTTTAAGCGTTAATTCATCGTTTTGCAAAAACAGTGCTACTAGTTTTTCATACCTGCTTTTCAAGGTTCTTGTCTGCTTGCAGAAATTTCCATGGGTATTGAGGCTGTTGAAATCTCTTAGAATTGCAGCCCATTTCTTGACTTGGGACGACTTGTTGTTATTCGCATCGCTGCAGTCGTATTTGCTCATCACTATGAGAAGAACATAGGTTTCGTCTTTGCGTGCGCTGGAACTTAGCGGCATTCTGCTTTTCTTCGTATCCAGCCCAAGATTGTGTCCCTCTTGCTGGTGCAAATCAGAATTGCTGCTGCTGGTCAAAAGTGCTGTATTCTCCGAGTCACCTGGCCTAACGTTGTAGCTTTGGTTCTGAATAATGTGCGGGTTGCTGTTCGAGAGAGACTCGTTGTAATCGTTTTGTGGTGTATTACTAGGCATATTCTTCTGTTCGCTCCGGTATATGTACAGTTCAGAATGATTTCTTGTCCAAATATCAAATAATGAAACCAAATAAAATCCAAAACTCTTTCTGCGATGGTCTGTCAAAACCTCGTGCGGCTATTTGTAGTAAACAGTTTTGGATTTTATCCTAGGCTCTTTTACCGTTTTCAGTAATGATCATTCCTGTACTTATTAGACAATAATGACAAGTCGTATTAATGCCTAGCAGCGCTTTTTTCACCAATCACCGAATGGTTTCTTTTTGCGCAAAACAGGAGCCCAAAGCTCGGTCGGCGCGCGTCCCAGAGCAGCTAGCCATTTTTCTGTTCGGGTAACTGAAGGCTTTGGTGCTCACGTTTTGATTTATAAATCCGCTTCTTTTTTTTTTGCGCAAAAGAAAAGATGGGTGATTGATGAAACGGTAGCCGCAAGCGCAAATCTTTATTTCCGATTACACCTGAAACTGCCTAGTGATCTAATGTCCACAACCCCAAAGATACCATGATCCAAACGTCTCTCTTGACGGCCGTTCACCAGTTATCAATACATCGTCTGTCCTGATCGTTCCTGTTTGTCCTGCTTGTTCCTGTTTGTCCTGCTTGTCCCTGATTCTCCAGATTTTCCTTGCCTTTGCTGTTTTGTTTTTGTTATTACTTACTAACGTTTGTCTAGTATCCGGCAGTTTGGCTGTCGTGCAGCACCATTTTCTGCTGGCCCAGTTACGGATAGACCAGCACGGCGGAGCCAGCACAGCAGCGGCGTTGCTCCCTCGAGGGGCGCTGAGAAGGCGGGATCAGGAGCAGAGATCTAATCACGGGACAGTGGTCGTGGTAGGTCACGTGTAATACGTCATCAACCATTCCGGCGATCTTCCACAAAAAATTCTTACATGTTTTCTGCTCACGTTCACAGCACTTTAAGCTTTTCACCATTAAACCAGGAAACTGAACTGAACTGAAATGCTGAACAGTCTAGTTAAGCAAACTACTACTAAAGTAAAGAAAAACCATCTTTTTTTTGCTCAGTCATCATTTTTAAGATTTGCTTCATCACCCAGCAAATCGATTGAAGAAAACTACAAAGAAAAACTATTGCAGAAGTCTAAAGAGAAAGGTTTCAAAACTATAGAGGAACTGAAAGAACACTTGAAAGAAGAATTGAAGGAGAAAAAGAAAGAATTTGCCCAAATAGATCCACTAGAAGTGATTAAGAAATACAAAGAAGAACACCTATTAGAAGAAGCAGAAGATATGAACAAGCCAACAGCCAAAACCCTCGGTCCAGTGACACCACCCAAGGAAAAGAAGCCCTACAAAACATTGTCTTCCTACGTTGACATCGAAAAATTTATGGAGCTGTCTCCTCAGGAAGTGGAGTACATTTGGAGAGCTAGATTTTCATCTAGTAAGATGTCCGAAAACCATCTTCATTCTGTCTTGAGCAACGAAGCTTGGGGAAAACTAATCGCCAATGCAAAAAAGAATCCTGTCTTTGTGCTACCTCTTCCTAGAGACATCACTCCCGAAAGCAAAGCCGCTGAAGGCAAAGTTGAAAAGGGCTCAGAACTTTTTTATGTTCAGTGGCTATTTCCTGATGCCAACACCACTCATGTCATTATCACCTCTTTGATTGAGTATCAGCTGCACAAAGAGTTTGCCAAGTCCTATTTAACAATCTCGTTTTTCAGTGATTTAGTCCCTAGAAAGCAAGTTGCGTTGATGGTTGGTCAGTTAGATTTGGAATCTTCGTTAAGTCTAGCTGATTGCACGCTTTTACTATTGAACTTACAAAGATTCTATGGTGTAATTGAAGGCAAATTGTCCAATGAGAGAATGAAAATGTTGGAAGGTTTCAACAAAGGTGATGTCCAGTTTGACGTCAACAAACTGGTTGAGTTGTCTGAGAGCATGGAATAGACACTTATATATTTGTCCTATGCAATTCTGTAAATAGAAAGCCATATCATTTCACCTGAAAGAAATTGGCTAGCATTAAATAAGTGAAATTTCTTTTTTTAGCCTTAGTTAAAAGTTTCAAGGATTTTTTCGCCTAAAAGGTGAAAAATTGACAGTTTTAAAAAGTTTCAGGTGTAGTCTTTCCCAAAGAACCAAGATTAAAAAAGCGACCATAGCAATGGGTAATAGAGAGAAAGTAGTATTTTTGGGGCCTAAGGGTACCTACTCACACCAGGCAGCGTTGCAGGCATTTTGTGACGAGAAAAAATTTGAATTGCTTGCTGTGTCCACGATTACAACATGCTTTGACCGACTTCTAAATGACAACACCATCTCCTACTGCATAGTTCCATTGGAAAATAGTACGAATGGGCAAGTAGTTTTTACTTATGATCTTATAAGAGATGTTTTGAAAATTAAGAACGAAGAAGAGACCAGTCCAAACGGAGAGAAATACAACAATAGAATTGTCCCTCCAATCACTATTGTGGGAGAGCAGTATGTGAAAATAGAGCATTGCCTGGTGACAGGAAACGAAAAGATTGCAGAAACACACAGTAAAAACCAATATGTGAATCTTTATTCACATCCCCAAGTCTGGGGACAGGTGACTGACTATTTGGACACCACTCTCAAAGGCAAATACGAAAACAGGATTGACTGCAAATCAACTTCAGAAGCCATGATCAAATGCAAGGAAGACGCTGCAAACGGAATCAGTTCTTTGGCCATCGGATCACTAGCCGGTTCGGAAATGAATAGCTGTTATGTACTGGATCAAGCAATCAACGATTTTAAAGGAAACACAACAAGATTTTTGGTATTCGCCAAAACAAGCAATCCTTCAGAGATCCCAGTCAGTCATGAAGACAAAGAAAACATCACTTTACTGACTTTTACCACGCCAAGTGACGAGCCAGGCTCGCTGGTGGAGGTGCTGAAAATTCTGCAAAAATACAACATTAACATGACTTCAATTTCATCAAGACCTATGGGGGTGACGGAAAAGTGGCAATACATTTTTTATGTTGAATGTGAATTTGATGGCTCTTTGCCTTGGCAAGAAAGCATTTTGTTAGACATTGATTCCAAGTGCTTGACATGGGCAATGTGGGGTGTTTTTCAAAGAAATAATGGTTATTACAGCTAAATCCTCATTATATATCAATATCTATATTAATCTATTTGTTGTACTTTTTGAAATCCCAGGTTTGACTATCTAGTGGACAGACTTGTCTTTTTTGTAGCCATTTGGTTATGCAATGGAGATGGAAGGAGTGTCCACATGTTCCCGTTGCAGTGATACATCCATCTTTGTTATTAGTAAGCGAAGTGCTTTGTTGGCTAGTATGGTGGTGAGCATCGTTCTGGCAATCTACACAAGGTTCCATTAAATTACTCTTACAGATCGCACAATCAGCACTGTCCAAATCCCATGACCAGATCCCTACAGCAGTCCATTTTTTAATTTTGAACCTAGACTCTTGTTGCTGTTCAGATAAATTACCAGATTTATTATCAATTTCGCCAATATTGAGCTGTGGAACTTCAGACATCGACAGGTGTAGATAAAAGTGGCGTTGGTGCCTTACACTGTTAAGAAGAACTTTTGAGAATTGCAGCGTTTTTTGCTCACAAGCTGATAGATGCTTGTCACATGACTTTCTACTTTTTTGCTTAAGGCAGGGTAACGTTTTATTGCGGATTTATAAAGCAGTTGTTCTGTTTAATCATCTCAGGACTGGTTCTTAAATTGGAGATTTAATGAGATCTCATAATTATAAAAAAAACAACGTAACTGAGTAGTTATCACTATATAAAAGTTTAAAATGGCTTAAATATTTTGATCAAAACTTTAGTCTGACATCGAAATTTGAGCTATTAGCAATTCAATAAAATTGGAATATTCAACTTCATCAAAGATCAAATATTTCTCACAAGAATTTAAATAGCACTTTGCTTTTGAAAAATAAGCAGAAAGATTTCTAAATAAATTTTGGTTTTTACTTTCATATGCAACACAGATCATATCTTGGTAGATCTCAAAAAAGTTGAATTTAAAAAAGTTTTCTGAGTCATTAACCATTTTATTAACAAAATAGGGTAAAATGAGCCACTCCGTCAACGGCTCTCTTAGTTTCTTCAGTAGCTTAAAAAGCTGTTCAGGACGTATCTTAGGGTTCCATTTGGGGTCTGTAATTTTAAAAATGTTGGTGCAGTCTATATCAGCTGGAGATTTTTTGTAATAGAGAAAATTTCTGTTTTTAGCTTCTACCTTCTTCTGTTCAGGATATTTTTCGATGTTGCTAACTACAAGCTCCATTGCTTCTGGGTTTTGGTATAAAAAATTAATTAAATCAAGATCATTATTATGAAAATGATATGACATATACTCTTGGTAAAAAATCCTGCTTTTCTTTAATGAACAAAGGACTAGCTGGTATAAATTTTTGCTCGTCTTCTTTATTTCGCGTAAGCTTATCCGACTTAATATTTTCAAACTAACATCTAAAGGAAGGCTGAATATGCTTAATTCTGTTTTTGTGAGCCTATTGTAATGTTTTACTGCAAATTGTTGTTTAGTGGAGCTTTCGGCTACTGTTCTGCTATCGTTGAACTCTATTTTTCTTTGCAGCTGCTGTTTAGAATTTGGCACATTGTTAATGTGTACAATGCATTCAACATTATTTTCAAAAACACCTCGTTTTCTGCTTTTAATTGAAAAATTGCTGACTCTTCCTGAAGCAATGTATCCCATCTGTAGTGTTCTGAAATGGTTTGATTCTTGGACAATACATCTTATTCAGCGCCTTCTAAACTAAGCCTTTAGTTTTCAGAAATAAACCAAAATCTGTCGATGTCCTGGCTTTAATAGATTTATTTTTACCATCGTTGTTTAAACTCCACATCCTCTATTTAAAAATAACCTTTTAACCAATTGCCACTAAGGTGCGCATTAATAACTTTGTAGGTGAGCAAACAGGGATACGACTCAAATATGTCACGTGCCTTGGTGCAGCATTGTCTTAAATGTGCACCTCCTCAGACACTTTTGGTATATAAACAACGACAAATGTCTCATTCACACCCGTAAGCCTATTAAATAAGTGAAATTTTGAAAATCAGCCCTTTGTTTCGTTTAAAGAATTTCGGTACTAACACTGGAAACCACAGACCGGCAATTCATATGCTCACTTCAGCACCATGCTGCACAATAAGGACCAGATTGTTTTTGCTTCTTATATGGTCTCCAAGAGAGGAAATTTGTTCACGTGCCAATAAGCCTGACGCACAGTGTTCTGCCAGGGTATTACAAGTATAAACTGTTTAATTTTTATTTTTGATTTCAAAGAGTAATATGGATTTTTCTGCAGTTTATTATTCAAAATATACATAATGGGGCCATTTTCTTTTTGAGCCAACTTCTGCTGCTTAAAGCACGATCAAATGCATAATGTTGGGCCTCAGAAGCGGTTTATTTATAAAAGAGAGTTCTGAATCCGAATCAGGATCTTTCACTGGGCTTTTTATGTTCAACAAAAATTGTTCCATGAAGGAGCTAAAGCTCTTCATTTTATCATTGGACTTTTGGTTGAATCTTAAATTATAAATGTCGAGCCATACCTTTTCCTGTTCATAGCATGGCAGACTATTGTTGCATACTATAAAGCTTCCGTCTTCGGCCCATTTTCCACAAACAGAGTCTACAAATAAAAGCTTTTTAGACTCAAAAGAGAGACTTGGATCAGGCAAAATCTCACCTATAAAAATCTCAACGTATCTGGCATAGTCTTCAGGCTGCAAGCATAAGTTCCCGGTTTGCAAATCCAAATAATCTTTTGCCATAATATAGTAATTGTAAAGGGGAGTGAACAATCCCCCAGGTAATTTTTTATTTAGAAATTCTCCTCTTAGTTCTTTGTAAAGCTCTAAAAACGTAAATTTAAAGTAGTTCAATGGATTTCGCACCATTTTGTTGATGATGAAGGGAAGAAATAACCATCTTGCTAACAATTCTTTATTTGAGTATTCTAGAAGCTTGGATATCGCATCAATAGAAATGACAGGATTCCAGTGGGGATCTCGTATATCAAATTCCTTTTTTGCTTCTTGTTTATTTGGAGTTATTTTGTAATATTCTCGGTAATCCTCATCTATTAAATACTCATCAGCAAATCCTTTGATTTGTTCAATGAAGATGTCCATGAAAGGTGCATTCAAGTACAAAGTTTTAAGCAGGCATTGTTCATTACTATAAAAGTGATATTCAACATACGTTTTGTAAAAAGTAAAATTGTTTTTCAGCGATATCAAGGTAAGATGATACAATGCTTTACTACTTATTTTTATATCGTTTAGGTTAACTCTACTTACTATTTTTAAAGTTATATCTAATGGTATATTCAAAATATTGTAACCAGCAGCTACAGTGGAACTTTGTAAGTCTGTTTCCTTGTTTCTTTCCTCATCTATGACTTCAACGTTCTTGAGCTGAAGTTGTTTCTTTCTTTTGTGGTTTACTTCAGGTGGAGCAGAATGGAAGAATACAAACTTTTCAATGTTGTGTTCGTTAACAACAACACGCTTCCTTTTGGTCAAAGATCTGTTGTTTTTGCCAGGCACAATAAACCCCATAATAAGTCAGTTAAATGAATCAATTTGCCGTTGGTGCTGGTGTTGCTTGGTTTGCCACTAACTGCTTTTTCTTCAATGAGATGCTTGCGGTCTCTTGTAGAGATTGAACCAAATATTTATACACGTGACTTTGCCCTTCTCATTGCGCTCCGTTCCCTTGAGTCCATCGTTTGACTGTCCGTCTTGTGCAGGGATTGGTCCGCTCAAATAGTGCCTTAGAGTTTTATCCGCAGTCTCGACGCTCTGCAAGAGTAAATGAAACGATCTACAACATACAGTTCCTGTATGGCGAAAGTCAACTCCTGCCTCAACCCGCAAATGGCCTTTTAAGAGAGTTTCCTTCACTAATTATTCTTTCATATCATTTTTAAGCGCTCCGGGAAATTGTCCCTAATGTCAACAGCCTGAAGTTGATCACAATGCGCAGCGCGGTCACGTGAAACAACAATGCATAGTTTGTTCACTCAGAAGACCATCTAAAAGTGCTATAACAATCTATTTCTTTTTCCCTCTGTTTAGCTTTTTTTTTCTTTTATCAACCATGTAGTTTGTTTCTGCTTGATCTGCTGTTAAATTTGCTTGGACTATTCCAGAAAATTCTTCAAAAATGATGCCTTTAATTACAGTTCAGCATGGAAAGCTGGGTTACCCGGTAATAAACATTCCCATCAGCTGATTCACTCCAGGTTGCTTCCTGTGGTGTGGAACACTAATTGTTCAGCATACGCAGAATAGAATAATATTCAGGCAAATACGTCCCCTTATGTAATACTAGAACAAAATGCTAGTGAATCAAAGTATTCTAACAAAGATAAATACATGTATTCATTTGGTACCAAAAAATCATAGTATAAAGGGTTAAGTGACCAAACAGAGATATATATAAGCAGTTTTGTGTGGAAGTAAAAGCACTCCACATTTCTCGACAAATACATCCATTTTCACCACGGTAGCTTAGATGTCTTCTGATGGCTCAAAAATCCAAGAGTTTTCAGACGGAAATAATAGTTCTTCACGTTGCCAAGAAACTAATAACGACGATAAATGGGTACTTAGTTTTGTGAAAGATATGTCAATTGATGATGTAATTAAAAGTAGCAAAGCCACAGACTTCAAAAATGTGAAAAGGCGATCTATACCGAGAAATAGAAAAAGAAGGTCCTGTAACTTTTGTCATGTCAAGCACCTCAAATGCAATAGAGTTCGGCCAAAGTGTAACGTGTGTACAGAGAGAAACTATGAGGATTGTACATATTATGATTCCACCCTAACCGCGGAAGCCTCGAGTGTTTCAAAAGTACATAAAACCATCAAAACACAAACAAGTGACAACAACGCAGAGGGGACATTGAAAATTAAAACTCTGAACAAAAAGCATAAACGGCCTAGTAAAAAGGTCCTGAAACCTTCAATAGCAGCCCAGGTTGATTTGGAAAACCTTCTCCAAGCCAGTGACGCTGAGAGAGATGCTACTATAAGGCAGTTGTACATGCCGAATCCAATTCTTATTCATCCCACTAGTACTTATAAGGACGGTCGTATACTTTTTTTTGGTCCCACTTGTTTTAGATCTGCTATTTCAATAGTTGAAAAACAAGAAACACCTTTAAAGAGAATCTTCAACACATGGAGAATATTCCATAAACAAAAGGACACTCTGTCAACAAACAAACCTTTCTCATTAGCTAGAGAAGCACACATAATTAATTATGAAGTATACGAAGACACCCTGTTACAAGATGTTCTGAAAGTTATACCAGAGACAAAGGGAGAAATCAAGGATCTGCTTGAGCTTTTTTTTAGTTCTGCTTTAAGTAACTCAGTCAAGCTTCTATCAAAGGAATCTGTGCTGCGGTATGTTGATGAGATCTTCATAACAGAGAAATCAAAAATTTCAAAAGAAGACAATTTTTATAACTCAGAAACCAATTTCAAACCACAGTTATCTGAGAACTCTGATCATTACAAAATCACCAGCATATGTCATACAAACAAATGCAACTATTATAAAGCAGGTATAGTTGTTTTCATTCTGGGCTTGTCACTTTTTGACGCTAACTTTCCCGATTGCATACTTTCTTTTTTTATATTTCTGCAAGGTCAAAGCACTGGTAAAATGATGTATTTAGAAAAAGTTCAATTTTTAGTTCTTAAATGTTTCTTTTCTTTTACCATTGGATTAACTGGCTATGATTTTTCACATATTGTGAATCTGGTAGGTATAATGTGTAATTGTATGGTTGAATTTCATTTGAATGATTTTGATGTTGTTCAATTATATCAGCAGGATGAAAATCTGAGAGACTCGGCAGGTATTTTTGGCAATGATTTTAGGATGTTGAATAGAATTTTCATTATTGGCTTATTAGTAGATGTTATTTGTTCTTTTGAAAAGGGGAAACCTTTGTTTATAACCTCTGATATGTACTGTGACGAATGGTTATTATTGAAGGAAAAGCCTGATCTCTATAATGACCAAAGACAATGCGACATCTTAAACGATTTAAAGGTATTTTTGTTTCACTCAAGGAAACTTTTGAAAGAGTTGTTTAAACCTACTGGCGTTCCAAAAATTAATGGCCTGCTAAATAATATGATGGACTTTATTCACAAGGATCTGAAACTGAATGAATATTGCTATGCTGATAGAATTCCCAATACCAAAATAGAGTTAGGCTTCAGTATTATAAAACTGTTTTTGACCTCCTTTGCACTAGAAGCTGTAATATCAGTGCTAGGAATTAAAAGCCACTATAGATTTAGTGATTCCACAGAGAAAGCAGATGATTCGGATTATTATTTGCTAAACGATAATCAAATTGTTTATTATTGCCTTAGTGTTTATCAAGTTGCTGCTTGCTTTATAAAATGTTTCAACAAAAGACAAGCAATATATCAGACTGAGCTTGCTATGTTTGACCCGGATAATAGCAGTGGTATCAAAAAGCCAGAATTTGACAAGTTATTGATTTTTTTATCTCTTTCTCCAAGTTTCTACACAACTTTAAGAATATTTGCCGAATTTTCACAGGTTTTATTTTATGCAAAGTTATTGGTGCCTGATATGGAGTATAATGAGGATTATATTAACCAACTACTGAAAGATGATAAGAAAATGATTTATAATCATTTTGATGGTGTGGATTTACCTATGGAACGCTCAGTTTCTGTTGATTTACGAGAATTTGTATCAAACACTGATGTAATGGAGGATATTAGAAGAAAAGAATCAGGAGATTGCAAGAAACCACAGTATTTAGCAAAACTATATTCCAATTTTCATCCAGAAATGTTCCAGAGAGGTGATCTGAATAAAAATCTACTAAAAATGAAGTTCACAGGCTTGCAACTTTATGGCTGGTTTACCAAGCTATATGATGATCAGTCATTTTTGGATGCAGCTTTAAAAAAAAATGTAATTCAATTCAAACTAAATGTCAGGTTTTTAAAAGCCAAAGAAAAGTTTATAAGAACATGTTTCACCACGTTTCTGGAACGATTAAAAGAGCAAAAAGAAAAAGATGGACTTCCTCTCCAAGCTGCTCAAAATGATGAAACAATGCTAACCAATCCAATAAACTCTAAGGAATCTGATGTCGATTTTTCAGCCTTTCAGAAGGGAGAATCTGCATCTGTGGAGTTATCGCCTTGCGTAGTTGCCAGTAATATTGCCGATGAAAATTTTAATTATATGCAGAAAATAACGTCAGTAGATAATAATCCATTGAATGAAACATTAGACGGCAGCAATGATTTTAATCCTCTCTCAGATTTACCATTATTTCATTGGGATATGAATTTTGTAGATTTCAGTTCCAAGATGAATTGGTTTACTGGGCCTTCTGAGCCTGTTTTAGATGATGCCAACAGTGAACTTAACTTGCTTGATTTTGACACTCCCGAAAATAAAATCAAAGGCCAGAACAATAAAAAAGATGAGTTTATGGAAAGTTAATTTTGTAGTTTCCATACTCTTATTTGCTTTTGCAAACTTTTACTCACAAGCATCATCAACTTCAATGAGCTTTAACAATAGAAAAATAATGAGATTTAATAATAGATTTAAAAACAAAATGAGATTTAATAATGAGCTTTAACTACTTTAAACGATGAGATTGCTTGTTATGGCACTTGCTGTACTTGGAGATTTGACATTAAACACATTTTGCAAAATGGTTTTAATATTTTGCTCAAAATAGGTGTAGAAGTAAGGGATAATTATTATATAGAATAATATCCGAAACCTATTTAATCAATAGAGTTCTTGCTATTTACACGTGATTGCACTTGTTTGTGTTTAAATCCGCGTTTGTCACAAACAGCAAAAGCTTCTTGTAAATATATATCGATTCACATACTTGATGAACAAACTGCAATATATAACCAGTAGCAACCAGGTCGCCATATTGTCTTTAGACTGAATTTTTTAGATAATACTTTTTTGTTGATTTGCTTGTAGCTTTTTTACCGAGAAAATGAGCCAAAAGCCACAAACAACAGACAGTGGAAACAATATATCGTCGTTGTATCCAGATCCACCAATCTATTATAAATCATTTTCTCAAGAAAATATAGCCAGTTTCAGCAAAAAGTACAAGGTTGATGCTGGCACACAGTTTACTGATGTTTACAATCAGATAATTGAGAAGGAGAACAACTTAATCACCGATAATGTTACTTACATCGCATCAAATGACGCCTCAACCAAGTTTTATAAGCATACAAGAGCTATTTTACAAAATGAAGAAAATGAAAATATGACACATCTCATACCACCCAATCTTCCTGAAGATGATAAAATAGAACAGTTTTCCATGTTTGGTAACCTGTGGAATATTAAAGATAGTTTACCAGAATTAGGACCCATACAGTTGTTTCCAAAGCAAGAAGATGGAAGAGTTATCAACAAAAAGAAAGAGCTGAAGAAGCTAGTAAAATCTTTGCTGCTAAACTTTTTATTGCTGATTACTAATCTGTCTGTTAATAGCGACTTGCAACTTGATCCTGAATCAAAAGAAAATCATTTAGAACATATTAGAGTAATTCTCATGAACCTACATCATTTGTTGAATGAATACAGACCTCATCAAGTGAAAGAAAACTTTATTCTTTTGTTGGAGGAGCAGATAAGCTTTAAAAAGTTGGAAATTGCGAATATAATTCAAGTTATTTCTGAAGTTAAAAAGGATTTGAAAGATCTTATGTAAATTGGCTGAAAAACAGGTGATATAGTAGCTCTTGTTTATCTTCCCCGAAATAACTAATAAATAACAATAGTGCGAAGGCAAGCACGCTTCACGTCAGGGTTTTTTTCCTTTAATGAGTTACCTGTGAATATGGCTACACTGCTTATTGCTGGCCATAATACTAGAAAGTTCGATTGGTTCTTATGATGCTTTTAAGAATTGTTCGCTTGTTTCGCTGTTTTTATGAAATTTGCGAAAAAGAAGCCCCCTATTGTGGTAATTTAGCCTATATCGTTCAATTATCAACCTGGTATCAGCATACTTCTGTTTCTGATCTGTTCTAATTGATAATATAGCCATTTTGGGTTTATGGCACTGGATTGTGTGACTGGGTTATGTCACGTGTGAAGCGACAAACTTTGCGTAGTTGTTTTCTCTCCTCCTGTTTCTCAGAAGCATATAACCCAAGAGCGACCCCAAATAGCCACTTAACCAAAGGCCAGGAAGTATAGTAAATATATGTTTTTATAGAACTTTCATCACAACAAAATGTCTTTAATCACAACCAGCAGTTCTTTTTATCAAACAATCAAAATGCTTTTAGTAATCTCGACCGTAATATCGACCATTGGATTGACCACTTTATACGTAAACCAAAGTAAACTCATATATCCATCCTGGGTTAATAACGGGAAAACAGTCGTTGATAAGCCAACGGAGCTTCAATACTCAGAATTGCTACCTTACTTCAAAGAAACATATATAACTACATCCGATAACATTAAGTTACAAGTGTACACCTTCAACAAACCTAACTACACTGACAAAAAGACATTGTTAATATTCAGACCAAATGCAGGAAATATTGGACATTCGCTTCCAAGAATCAACTACATGTTTCACAAGTATGATTTTAATGTTGTCATTTGGTCCTATAGAGGATATGGCTTTTCAGAAGGAACTCCTAGTGAAGAAGGGATAAAAAAAGACTGCAAAGCCATTCATGAGTTTCTAAAGGAAATGAAATATATTAAGTCTAGTAAGCCTGAATGCGATAATTTGGGTGATGATGATCAAAATTCATTTTTATTTGATAATAGCTCCCCTGAAAACTCAGACGAAAACGGGAAATTGATACTGTTAGGGACATCTATTGGAGGAGCAGTGGCCATTCATTTTGCCCACGAATACCCTTCTATCTGTATTTCCTTGATCGTTGAGAACACTTTTCTTTCTCTTGCAAAAGTAATTCCATATGTTCTTCCTTGGTTTAAGTATATGGTTCCTCTTTGCCATGAAAAATGGGAGAGTGAAAGGGTTATAGGCTCTTTGAACCCAAACATGTCTGTGCTATTACTGAACAGCATGAAAGACGAAGTGGTTCCCCCTGATCACAGTGTAAAACTATATGAGCTTTCCAACAGTGACGGCTCGGTGCTTAAAAGATTTCAAAACGGATACCATAATGATATAATGTTTCAAAAAGGATACTGGGAAATTATTGATGAGTTTATTAATCGAGTTATATAGAATAGTGTAAAAAAAATATGTTCCTTATATCAGCTGTCCTATACAGCCACCTGGGCATAGGCTTCCCATTGTTGAAAACCAGTCTGATAAACATTGTGTATGCCCTATATGGCCACACTTTAATAGCAATATAGTGTTTTTTGAAACTTTTGCTTCACAAAAGATGCATGTACGTTTCAGCTTTGTTTGATCTATCATAATCATTGAACCAGGTGCAATATCATCAGTTGTAGATTCGTGAGAATTTGCCTTATTGAGCTTGCTATCATCGTTCATTTCTTTATTGTAATCACTGTTCAGACTCAGAATATCTTTGGCAAAATAACACGATTTTAGTAATTGCGCTGAAACTTCAAACAATTCGTAGGTGTGCAAGATACAGATAAAATCATATATTGCAGATTTCAAATTAGCTTTTGAAACCAGTGGCACTAATTGTTGAAAATTAAGTAATAGCATAGATGCTGTAAGCATATCTCCTGTTTTCTGTGATTGCTTGAAAAGATATGGAAGGAGGTTATTTAAAGACCAAGGTTTGTTATAAAGTAGCAAAACACTCTGTAATTCTGTCATCAAAGAAACATCTATTCTCTGATGTTTGTGACTAACAGGTACAACTTTTTCCTCGTCATCTGTTTCAGTGTACTTAACGGGCACAAGGCTCTCTCTATATTTATTTCCATAGTAGTTTGATGACGAGGCCCTGTGTTTCAAATTACTTATAAACGAACTGCTTTTTGAAAGAGAACTTTGCGACTCTAAATCAGTGTTACTTTCATAAAAATTGGCATCATCATCATCATCAATGATGGCTTCATCGTTAGAATTATTTCTATGATCAGAGCCCGATACTGCATCTTCCAACTCCTCTTCTTTTTCGTACTTCTTTTTTAACTCAGATATATGGAATGAAATGGACTTCCCAATCAAGTTCCAAAGTTTACACTTTGATAAATCATTAACCCTCAGATAAAGATCAGCATTTTTTTTACAAGTTTCCAATAATCTTTCATAATCAGCGACTGAAACTTTCACTTCAGCTTCTGTATTATTGAAATTTTTGCTAGTATGTTTGCAGGCATCTTCCTCCTTGCTAACTTCTTTTTCATGTATTTCTGCATCTTTTGTTACATTGTTTGTGCTTCCACTGCAATGTGACTGTAACATTGTATGTGTTTCCGCAGTTGCAATCCAGTCGTCGTGAAACCCAAGATCATTGATGATCTTCTCTCTTTCTAGTCTTTCCTCCTTTTCCAATGCTATATTATTCGTTAAACTTAAAGGTTGTGGCTGAGAAATAAATTCTATGTTAGCATAAGTTAAATTCTTGGCTAAAAATTTAAATTTTTCCAAAGGAGATGCATCCATCTTCTCAAATGAATTGTTAAATACTTTAGAAGAAGTATTTTCACTAAAAGTTTGTTCATTGCTAGGAACAATCTTATCAAATATTAGTGGAATATTCAAGGCGTATACCATACGTTGAGAAGAGAGATCAAATGAAGAAGCTTTAGAATATTCAGTGGTTGCGATTGATTGATTTTGTGAGAGTTGTGAATTATGAGAAGTCACTGAGTTCCAATTGCTATGAGAGTTCACCAATTGTTGGAATGGTGAGTTTGAAGGAGTATTGTGACTATAACTGGTTCCTCTGTCTATAGGGCTATTTGAATAAGAATGTGATTTTGTTTCTTGCTGTTGCTTTTTTTTCTGTCTTTTTAGATTCATCAGAAAGCTGTTATGAGAGTTATTAATTGCATTACTTTGAAACGATGGTTCAATTGGAGATCCAGACTTTCCCGTGCTAGTGGGTCTCATTAAGCTAGTTCTATGTTTCAAAAAAGAGGAAGCCGGTGAGTTTGATAAAGATTTGTCAAATAAAGATAAACTACCGCTTCTCTTCTCTTCTGTCTCAATTCTTGAACCAACCTTCTTTTCAGTGGGTTCAATAGTGGCGTCGTCTTCACATTCTTCTTCACCAATGTCGTCGCTTTTTATATCCTTTGCCAAGTTTAAATACCTGGAAGAAACTCCAATAGGAATTCCAAACACCAATCCATCTCCTTCGATGTCTCTCCACTGCAAGCCCTTTCCTCCAAGATTTTCCTCCATTAACGGTTCCTTAGTTAAATCAAACCCGTTAATACAGTTCCTTTTGTCAATATTGAAAATATGGTCTTCATCAAACCATACAAACCCTGTGGAAGATGCTCTAGTTCCAAGAATATGATGAGGCATGTAAATCCTGGATGGAGAATATACTGTAATGCTATTATTCATTTGTTGCTGGTTGGTGCTTATAGCAACTTGTGTTTCATCTAAGCTGAAGTTGCTTTCTTGTTTAGTGTTCCATGCATGACTAGCCTTCGCCATATAAGATTTTTTATTAGTGGATGAGGTGGGTCTAAACTTAAGCTTGTGGATTCCTCCACCTACAACCACAGTCCTTTCTGGAATCCCCAGAGAAGGTCTTGCATCTCCCATGTACCAGTAGCAAAGTTTTCCATCACGGCCGCCTGACGCTAGGTAGTCGCTATCCATTGTTTCAGATCCAGTATTGCTAGAAGATGTTTGGTTACTGAATGAGTGATTAAACTGACTGTGTGCGTGATGGTTCTGAGAAGGAATCCAATGAATACACAAACCTGGACCATCATGAGCACTGATCTTCTTTTCTGGTATTGCAGTATACCGAATATCATACTTCAGAATTGTTCCTGAATCATGTATAGTAGCAAAAATGTTTGGAGAGCTTGGATTCCATTTAATATCTCTAATGGCATCATTTTGCTGAGTTGTGATAGTCATATCTGAAAGCGTCTTATGGTTAAGTTGAGAAATTGATGAAGACGATGGCTGTGTTGTTGATGATAGTAGTTTTCTGAGATCATAAATCTTTGCAACACCGTTCATATCACCAGCAATGAAGGAGTGCGCATTCTGAGGATGGAAATCAACTGAGTTTATGGTTCTGGTATGTTCTTGAATTGTAGCAAACAATGAGCTGGTATTCATTCTGTTAATATCATAAAGAGAAACTGTTGTTGATGTGTTTGTAACTGCTACTAGATGGTTAAAGGCTTTGTAGCCTGACTTGACATCTGAGTTGGTTGCAAATGTCTTCATCTTTACTGATGAGGTAGAACTTTTCCGAGATTGTAAGGTTAAATGTGGAAGCTGCTGATGCAAAGAGCTACTGCTAGGTGATTGAGATATATGATTCGAGTTGAGCCCTTTATTCAGAAACTTAAATGAACCAGCGGGAGAAATCGAACCGTGGTTTACAGCCGAGTTATTTAGCAAGGATTCAGGTATCGACACTGAAAAGTTATTGCTGATATTGGAAAAACTGTCGTTAGACATGTTTCCCAAAATTCCGCTGCCACTACTTACATTATGAAGCAGATCTTTCATCAATATGATATTCTGCAACTGCTTCTTCTTTGGCTTATTGATAAAACTTGGTCTGTAGCTGCTATCTTCGGCAGCATCTTCTGCTAGAATTTTGTATAGAGCCAAATGCTGTTTTCCAGTTGTTACGAGCAATTTGTTTCTATCATCATCGTGTATCTTATCAATGGAAGACAAGTCGTTCTTAACTCTCACAGAGTGTGTGATCCCTGGTGATCCATAGTCACTGTCAATTGAGCCTGTGTCGGAAGTATTCATTATAGAGCAGGTATTACCGCAATCGTTTGGATTAACCGTTTATTCTGATATCAAGAGCTAATATAGACCAATACTTGTTGTCAGTTGTTCTATCCACAGGCTTTAGCTGGTTATCTATGCTTTAAGTATCTGATTCTTCAGCGGAGAGCTTTGTTGCCTAGCCTGAGTGAATTTGAAGCAGTAAATACAGCGGTCGAGTCACGTTTTTGTTCAGCGTTAGGTTCATGGTTCCAGCGAGCGGCAGGTGTATCACGTGATGTTTAATAATGCACGTGGTTTTTACCGTTCTTTGCTCCAGTCTGGGGGAAAGACTCAAGAAGAAGGCAACAGTATCCTGTCAAGTGCTTGCTGTAGCTAAGTCTATTACAGATTAAAAGAGAAAGCTTTTTTTTCAAACTCCTAGAAACTTTAAATTATAAAAGTTATAAAAAAAATACAGTTCTTTCCAGTCCTTTGAAACATAACACAGGAGATGCAGATGGCAAGAATAACGAATGCGCCAATGAACAAAGCACCATTTGAGGCATGCATAAAACTATGTTAGCTTTTTTATTCCTTGTTAAAATATTTAATTAAAAAAACAAGAACACAAAATCCCACTGCTTGCAACTTGAAACCACTCTCCGTCTTGGGCTTTTCGTTGCTAAGCAGCAGGTACACCTCTTAGCCCTACTTAAATGGAAAATTTTGTAAGAAAAATTTATCATACGAACCAAAGTTATCAATAAAACATCAAATTGCAGTGATTGTTTCTGAACTGAGAAATCAAAGGACTTTTTTCGTTCTTTCCAGTTTTACGTTCTTGCTTCTATTGATTAAAGGTGTCTTAACTCCGATAAGCGTGCTTTGGCTGGTGTTTTCTTTTTATTACAGTTTTTAAGCCAGGATGGAAAACTTCCAAGAAATCGAAGAATGGAAGAGACCAATCATTGCCGCTGACAAAGCCACTATTTAACATGTCAGGTGATAACCAAGGTGTCTCAAGAACTAGTTTATCTCAGTATCCCCACAGGTTCTCAGTTGAAAACTATTCTGGCAATGATATTGACATTCAGCCCTCTAGGCCGTCCAGAGTCCAAGGAATGATGCGTATGGGTGAAGAAGAAGCCTCTGATGAATTTAACAGTGATGAAGAGTCAGAAGAAGACGATCTGAGAGCAAGCAACATGTTGTCAAAAAGACCTAAAGACAACAATTTTGTTCAGCAAAGAATCAGATCATATAACCCGATTTTCACTCCTAAACTAACGGTGTGCATTTTTCTATCCATCTGTGCGATATTTATTCTGTTTGGAGGTGTTTTGATAGCTATCTCAAAGAAAACAAACGAGCTGATCATTTTCTATCAAGAGTGCTCGTCAATGGCTTCCACCTCAGACTTTGCTGATATTCCAGACCAGTATGTGGAATCTTACTTCCAACAGCTCAAAGATCCTCAGTCAAACATTTTAAAGGCACAGTGGAAATACACAGTTGATGAGAATGCTGTTAGTACTGGTAATTCTTTTTCCGAAAATGGAACCTGCACTATCAGATTTACAACTCCATATGTGATAAGAAAACCTTTATACATGTCTTACCTGCTGAAGGATTACTACCCAAACCACAGAAGATATGCCCTTTCTTTTAACGAAGATCAACTGGAAGGAGTTGATACTTCCATTGAGGATGTTCACACTTCCACTGGTATTAAGTGTGCTGAAATCTACAAAGACAGCCATACAGGCAAACAAATCTATCCATGTGGTCTTATTGCAAATGCAATGTTCAACGACACTTTTGCATCAGAACTAACGAACACCAAAAACAACGACGAGAGCATCACCTTCCAGACAACAGGCATCACCTGGGGCCATAACAGTGACAGATTCAAAAAGACAAAGCTGAATTATACCGACATTGCACCTCCTCCTAACTGGAAACAGATGTTTCCTGATGGCTACAATGAAACCAATGTTCCTGATATCTCCACATGGGAGCATTTCCAAAATTGGATGTCGAATCCTGCACTACCTACTTTTTCCAAGCTTATGGGCAAAGCAAAGTCGGAGTCCCTGGTACCGGGAACTTATGAAATGGAAATTGGTCTAAACTGGCCGGTAAGAGAATTTCATGGCCAGAAGGCCTTCTATCTGACACATGGATCGTCCATTGGAGGAAGAAACAACTTTTTAGGTGAAGTTTATTTGGTAGGAGGCTTGATATGTTTTGCCGCAGTTGTAGTAGTTGTGATAGGCAAATTGGTTAGTGGAAGAAGAAGTGGTGATAAGGGCAGACTATCATGGAACCAGTAGGCAGTTGCCGGGTTAGACCATATATAAACACTTTAATTGTAAAGAACGAAGAGAAGGTAATAGAAGACGGGCACTGAGTAAGCACAGAAATGGTCACGTGCATTATTTGGATTATGCCGCAGTTGTGGCACGTGACAAACTTTTGGTTATCGCCTTTTTCCTGATTGTGGTTGTAAAAGCCTTCCTTAATTCGGGCAAAAGCACCGAGATCAGTCACAAGACCGAGAAAGTCATTCCTGCCAATATGAATCACAGCCAGAGATTGAGCATATTTAAAGTAGCTGCAACTGTTCGTTCACATTCTCTATTGACAAAAAAAGTTCAAGTAAATATGGGAACCATTCATATCTAAATGCTTAACAAGTTTATAAAACAAGTCTCCAAAACGGAGAAAAGATTTCTGAGTGAGAACGCTTTTAAGCATCAGGTAGCAACTTATGCTCGTCCATCTTCTATCGTTATAACCTCCGGTAAAGATGTTACCCTTCATGACAGTGTACACAACAAATCTTACCTTGATTTTACTGCAGGAATTGCAGTTACTGCATTAGGCCATAATAACCCCGAAATTGCTAAGATAATCACCAAGCAAGTTAGCAGCAATGGTGGTTTAATCCATAGTTCGAATCTGTACTACAACCAAACATCCCTGGAATTGGCTGATTTAATGGTTGAAAAGACAAAGGAAAGTGGTGGAATGGAAAATGCTTCAAGAGTTTTCTTTTGTAACTCCGGTACCGAGGCAAATGAAGCTGCTATTAAGTTTGCAATTAAATATAAACAGTCCCAAACCCCTGACAATGCTGGCCAAAAATTGAAGTTTTTGGCTTTTGAAAACTCTTTTCATGGACGTACTCTTGGAGCTTTAGCAGTAACCTCTAATCCAAAGTACAGAATTCCATTTCAATCTGCTCTTATGGATGTGGAGTTTATTTCACTCGATTCTATCTCCACACTCTCTCAAAAGCTTGCTGCTGATTCCTCAATTGCCGGTGTGATTGTTGAACCTATTCAAGGAGAAGGAGGTATCTTCCCTATTCCTGTTTCCTATTTGTATTCGTTGAAAAAGCAACTAAAGGAATATCACATTCCTCTCATTTACGACGAAATTCAATGTGGATTAGGCCGTTCAGGAAAGCTCTGGGCACATTCTCACTTTGAAAGCCAGGGCCATCCTGATATTTTGACCTGCGCAAAAGCTCTTGGAAATGGTTATCCTATTGGAGCTGTAATTATATCTGAGGAAATCAACGCTTCAATTAATGTAGGTGACCACGGAACAACATTTGGCGGAAACGCACTTGGCTGTGCTGTTGGTAAATATGTCGTAGGAGAAGTTTCTAATGCTGCTTTCTTGAAGGAGGTTGAAGTAAAGGGAAAGTTCTTAAAAGATGAACTTGAGAAGAGATTTGTTCAAAATTATAGCAATATTTGTACAGAGGTTAGAGGAATGGGGCTAATGCTTGGTCTGGATTTTAAAGAAAGTCCTGCTGCTTTAGTTAAGGAGTGCCAAGCAAATGGTTTGCTTGTCATAACGGCAGGAAAGAGCACAGTTAGATTCGTTCCGGCATTGACAATCAAAAAGGAAGAACTAGAAAAGGGTTTGGACATCTTCGAGCAGTGTTTCCAGAAAGTTTATGGCAAATAGAAGCCTTGTTATTCATGGTTATATAAAATAGTATAATTTGATTCAACGTTTAAAACTCAAACAAAAAACAGCAGCAACCACACAAACAATCCTGATATGTGAACTGCTTGGCCGACTGGAGCAGCATTATTGTTTATATTCGTTACAGTGTATGACCCTTTTACTTGACCTATCTCGCCTGAAAGTGTGCCTAATCCTATAGACCCTGAAGAACCTGAAAAAGAGCTGCTATACATAGTTTTGAATCTTTGAATGAAAGTGGTTTGAATAACCTCCACGATTCCTTGGACAGTCAAAGTCACCCACATGGATGTTTTAGCTCTTTTGGTGGTGTATGTGGTGTACCCATAAGTTATGGTTTGATATGACTCAACGCTAAGAGTAGTGACAGCAGAAGTAGGCAGTGCTGTAATATCTGTGGATGGGTTTGATCTTGGGCCGGTGTAATGTGAAGCAGAGTTCGTAGCCCCAGAGGACTGTGACACGGTGGAAGAACCAGCACCGAGATAGTCACCTGTTGTAGTTTTGGCTGTGACATCTGACTCTGAGTCGCTTGGGTCAGCAACACCTGCAGAAGAGGCTGTGTTCGTCGTAGATGTGGTAGCTGTTTTCGTGGTGGATGTAGTGTCGGTGTTGGTCGTAGCTGTGTTCGTGGTGGAGGTAGTAGCTGTGTTCGTGGTGGAGGTAGTAGCTGTGTTTGTGGAAGAAGTTGTTGAACCTGTGGAAGAAGTCACAGACGTTGGTGTGGTGGTCGTTGCAGCCGCATCTGTTAGAGTAGTTGCAAAATACAACGGAATAACAACTCCATTGGCATTCGTAGTATATGTAGTAATGGTCGAAATAACTTGAGCTCTTTTATTTTTGATCTCTGCTTTGTTGCAAGAAGCCTCGGCAATAGAATAATATGTATATATTAGACCGTTTTCCTTTTTGGTGGTAGTCAAAGCCACGGTTGATTCTTCGTTTTCACAAAAGCTGCTGCTGGAAAAGATGCTGAGCAGAAGAACAGTTACTAGGGATGCATATAGTTTCATTTTTTAGCTGATTGTGTTAAAAAAGTTCCAAGGACTCGTTCAGAGTTAAATGTTATGCTTAATTACAAGGTATTCAGTGCTTTGGGGTTTGCTGAGTATTCTTCTCTGTGATGGACTTTTGGCCAGTTCGTCGAACTAAGAGCCCAAGACCTTCCGAGTACTATTTTTATCCCTAGCAAAGCAGTATACAGTCGGTTAAGTTTATGTCAGGGTAAATTTATTTTTAAGATAACGGATGACACGTGACACGGGCGGTATGAAACAGTTTGTATCACGTGCGTGCGGCTTTCTTCCTCGGCTGTCTTTATCCATGGCCAAGAAAGCCCTTGGTGTTTATCCTTAACAATCAGCAATCAGAAACACTTACAGCCTAAAGACAGCCTCCAAACCAATGGTCCATCCTGCTGCGACTGCTCCAAAAATGAGCACTGCCAACAAGCTGAAAAGAAACAAATCTCCATCAGCAGAGGACATTTACAGAATCTTCTCTGTAGATGACGGACTAAACGAAATCAACAATCAACGCCAAGCTTCTAATCACTTACGCGATTCAGAAAGCAAAACACCGGTATCTAACAGAGACTTGAACTATCTCTTGAAAGGGTCCGACAACTACTTGGGCCAGGCACAGCCGGCTGATTCGCCGCTTCAGGTTCCCGCCAAAAGGAGCCGTGCTAATGGAGAAGAAGATGGAGACATTGATGAAGACTTCACCTTGCAGGACAGACAATATGCTATCAACACGCTTCACCCTTTTGGTATTAAGATTTGGAAACCGGCTTTGTACAAAAAAGACAGATCAATTGACAAGTCGGTTTTGCTGGATATGTACGGAGGAATCAACCCCTTGCCGAGTGGGGAAGGAGATTACGCTTCAAAAGGCAACTATGGAGAGATAGTTTCTTTTGATGTAAAGATATGGAATTTCATGTATACACTTACCATAGGGATTGTTTTGTGGACATTCTTTTTAGGCTGTGGTGTCCTTGTTATGCTTTTAAATCTTGTTTCTGGATTTGATCGTAGTTTTGAGCAATTCAGCATCTTCTGGAAAATGGCTTGCTTCCTAAGACGCCCCTTTGGGAAGGTTTTATACCTCAAGGAAGGACTGTTAAGTGATGTAGTTGTTCACGGTATTCAGCAGCATAGACACGATGGTAAGAAAAAGGACTCCAATGATCAAACCTATGGCAGCATTCCTATAAGAGCAAAATACTTTTTGAATGATGAGCTGAAAGACAAGATAGGCTCTCCCTATACCAGATTTGTTTACTGGTTTGTGGTGAATTTTATTGTTAGAATTTTTGTCAATATAATTGCTGCATTTTTATGGATTTCTGTTGTAGCGATTCCAATGTGCCACCTTCTGCTGGTTGTGATCGGGGTGATGAAGAAATTTCCTTTAAGCTTTAGAGTTCAGGACTTGAAAGACATTGAAGTGAAAAGAGAAGGCGATGAAGAGTCTTCAAACACTGATAAAGAGAAAGTGAAGCTTGACGATATACTGATTTGCACTTTCAAGTGGTGTGGTCTGAAATATTACAAAATGACGCTGGACGGGACAAATGTCATTGTCATTAACCTGTTGCTAGTAGTCCTGTTTACCATCATTGACTACTACTTCCTTCACATGCTAAACGATCTGCAGCTTTTTATTCTCTGTTTGATATCCACTTTCCCGCTTTCCTTTTACATTGGAGGTGCTATTGCTTCTATTTCCCTGTCAACATCAATGGCACTAGGTTCGGTGATCAATGCGCTTTTCTCTTCCATTATTGAGATCTTTTTGTACTGCGTTGCCTTGAACTCAAAGAAAGGTTTGCTAGTAGAAGGTGGTATTATTGGGTCGTTGCTTGCCGGAACACTTTGCTTGCCTGGAGTGAGTATGCTTGGAGGATCCTTGTTCAAAAAAACTCAGTACTATAATCCAAAATCTGCTGGTGTTTCTTCTGCAATGCTAATCTTTGCCATTCTAACTATGGTCATTCCCTCTTGGGTCTACATAATCTATGGAGGTCTAGAGATGGTTTGTGATGGAGACACTGATGATCAGGATTGCTACTTCCAAAACAAGCCTCTGACGATGAACACATTTTTCACCAGAAAGATTGAACCGCTGAGTCTGATTATTGCTGTTTGTCTTTTCCTTGTCTACATTATGGGACTTTGGTTCACTTTGAAGACCCACGCATCAATGATTTGGTCTTTGCCGATCAGCAGCAAGGATGAAGCAGGAGCACATAGCGATGCTGACAGCACAAGCGACAGAGCTGTTGTTGCAGCCGTTCTAGAATCCGGTCAAAGCAGCATTGGCCCCAACGCTTCTGAAGAAAAGCACGGCGCACCGAACTGGACAAAAACAAAGGCTTTTGGAATCCTTTTCTCAGCTACTGTGCTGTACTCTGTTATTGCAGAGATTTTGATTCACTGTCTAGACTTCATCATCATTTCATTCCCTATTTTGAAGCCGAAGTTTTTGGGTGTCACAGTTTTTGCTCTTGTTCCTAACTTAACTGAGTTTCTAAATGCATACTCCTTTGCCAAAAACGGTAACGTATCATTGTCTATGGAGATTGGTTCAGCCTATGTGCTTCAAGTTGTTTTGTTACAAATCCCAGCGCTTCTAATATACTCAGCTGTAAAGCTGAACGTTTTTGAGAGTGGAATACCAGAGGGAGAAGACATCAAGTCATTTTTATTTACGCTTGTTTTCCCTAAGTTTGATCTTATGGCTACCATTAGCTCAGTCTTTCTGTTTACGTACTTGTATAGTGAAGGGAAGAGTAACTACCTGAAAGGCACATTGCTGTTAATGTTTTACGCGATTCTAATTGTTGGTCTGTTCTTGCAGAGCTCCATGGACTTTGACTAATGGGTTTTCGTTCTTAAATTTTTCTCTGATTATCTCCAGTGCTTGTAAAACTGTGATATTGTAAAGTTTTTAAATGGGCGTTATATGCTTTATATATTTTTGTTTCAAACTAGAAAAAAGCTGAAGTTGTGTTTCTTCAATGATGTGTTTTTGCAAGCCACTGTGGTCTTGCTCTTTGTTCCCTATAGAACTCAGTTGTTTTACTGTCAGTAATAAGGCGTGGTTAGCATGGGCCCACGCTGGGATTCCTGGCCTGCAAAGACTGGTGCTCTTTCGCAAGGACTCTTTTAGACAGCTGTCCTCCGACACGGGTAAAACGGTGACATGGATGGGTTCTTAAATGAGCAGTAAAAGCTTTATATAATTTCGTTTCAAACTAGAGAAAGAATGAAGTTGTTTTCTTCAATGGACTTGTCGTGAGGAACAAAGGAGAATTTGACGTTGGCAAACTTTGGATCGCTGAACTTAGTTGGCTTCAACTCACCATGAGCATTAATTTCCTCTTCAATTCCGAACTCAGAAAGCTGTAACAAGGTCTTTAACTTCTCACCTACCTTCATCACAGCCTCCTTGTCACAGGACTTGGTCCAAACCTGAGTCTTATATCCGAACTTCTTGTAAGAGATGTAGAAACCATTGATTTCGTCTTCAAACTTCTTGGCCTCCTCGTTATACTCCAAGGAGCCTCCAATAATCGAAAACATCAATCTGCCCCAAAATTTGGCTACAGTTCCTTGACCCAATTCGTTGTCAGAGATATTGATTACCCACTTTCCTCCTTTACTGTTTTGTTCGTCCTCCCATTGAGGCTTGATTCCCTCTTTGAAGAAGAAATAATCGCTTCTTAACAAGTCTACGGCAGGAATGGAGGATTGAATGCCCCAAAACTCTTCAATAGTTCCGAATTCGCTAACCTTGATCAACAAGTCTTCCCATGATTCCCCGTGCTTGATTTGTGGCATTGAGTACCAGAAGGCCCAGTTATTGTGCAAAGGGTGCTTGACAGTCAAGTTTTCCAGCTGATTTTCAACGGATGGTTGTGTGGCGGTAGTTTCAGCAGCTTCGGACATTGTATATACTGTTTTGTATGGGTTGTATGCAAATAAGTGTCGATGTATACTTGGTTTGTCTATGAGGAGTTTCTTCTTGATGAGAACGAAAGAGGAAGAAAATTTTTCACTTCCACAAATAGCAGGCGAAAAATTTTCAAGCATGTGTCCGGGCAACAACCGGAAAAACACAAAACACAAAAAAGAAAAGCGGCGGAGATACTTTCCGCCGCCCCGCGGACTCGATCCCCGAAGCGGCCAGGCGGCTTTGCAGCTCGTTTATAAACACCACGTAATTTGTGCGCACGTGCCGACCCTGGCCCCTTAGTGGAATCCGCCCGTTACGCCAGTGGACTCCCGTCCGCTGGACATTTTTGTCACGTGTTTTTTCCACTCTTCCCTGGGCCTCAAATCCCTTTCTCTCTGCGAGCCTGTCATTAGACAAGGAGAAAAGGCCCTAAGACCTTCCCTAATCCCTACCCAAGAACATATCCAAGAATGAGTCATAACAACCATAAAAGACAAGCCAGTATGGGGATGCTTCCTTTGAGTAATATAAATAGTCACGACTCGGCGGATTCCGAGAAATACAACGACGAGAAAGACAATCCGTATTTGATCTCTGTTTCCAAAGATTCTGCTGACGGTTTAGAACCTAGTACCCCCCACAATACGCCTAGAGAAGTTAACCAGCTGGACATAGATATACTGAACAGTAAGCTGAACAGTTTGGCCCGAATCACCTCCGTAAACAGTGGCTCCTACCTTTCTGACTACCAGTCTTTAACCCCGCTCTCAAAGGACTCGTCTGCCTCCAACCTCTACCGGTTTAACAGCAGCTCCTCAGGGAATACCTCCAAACAGGTTTCGAATGCCAATTTGAAGAAAATGATGATGATGACAGCCCACACAAACCAGACGCCAAAGTATAAGCTGAGTACAAGCAACACGAAGCTGCAGCCGGGATTTGCCGAAATGATGTCTTTGAACAGTATCAGCAGCGGAAACCTGAAGAACACAGTGAACTTTGATTCAAATTACCACACAAAGAACAAATTTCAGCTGCATCCAGTAAACTCAAGAGAAAGCGACTTGGAGGACGGAAGTGATGAAGAAGATGACACCAAAGCGGCAAAACTTCACTTTCCCAAGTTCAGAGACACTGGGAAGGAGCCTCAGAGCCGCTCGGCCAGTCTTCTGCAGCTGACGCAGGAGCTGAAAAACCACTCAAACCATGACTCAGATTGTGAATCGAATTTCAGCATCGTTTCTTCATTGGAGGCCAAGTCGCCGAAATTTCCCTTTAACTTCAGCCAGGCCTACCAGCCATCCATCACGCCGCTGCCTGAACAGCCTTCAGCGTCTTCCTCTAGCCTCCCAACAGAAAAGAAGCAAAAGCTCAAATACGTTTTTATTCTTTCAGGTCTGCCGGCTTCTGGAAAGAGTACGTTGTCCCAGAACATGATTCAGTATATGACAAACACATATCTCACATCTCCTGACAACGATGCCACACCATCAATTGAGGAGAATGAGCGCGGCATAAAGATTCCTGATCAAAAAGAGAACGCCAATTATAGAACTAGACCCAGAAGAAACTCTCTTTTTGCCAAGGGTGAGGATCCCAAGAGATTCAACATTGAAATATTCAATGCAGGCAAAATTCGTCGTTCTGACTCATACACCAGAACCAAAAAACTCTTCCTCATGGCAAACAACTCCAACGAGGATTTGTTTTCCCCCAAAAACAAATCAAAGAAAGACGTCTTTGCCAAGCTTACCTTAGACTCCCTCTTTAAGAATTTGAAGTCAGACAAGCTGGATATGGCAATATTTGATGCCACCAACTCAACGAGAGAAAGAAGAAGATTTGTCGTTGAGGAGATTGCGAAGCAGCAGAGAGAGATGCAGCAGACAAAGACTTTTGGCTGCTCAAGTGACGAGGATGTGGAAATCAAAATCGTTCCTGTCTTCCTTCAAATCATGTGCACAAACAGAGAGTTCATTAGATACAACATCTACAACAAGTCCTTCAACGATGATTACTTTGACAAACCGTTTGACTTTGCTGTCAAGGATTTCTCCAAAAGAGTGCTCTACTATTCTCAGCAGTATTGTCCAATCACCAAAGACGAAATAAATGATCTTGAGGATGTAATGAGAGAGAACGGTTGCAGCTCTGATTTGTATTATATTAACTTGGAAAACAGTGCTGATTCCTCTTATGAGTCGAATATATCAGAGATGAATATTGAGGAAGATGGAATCCTTGCAGGGCTGCTTGATTTTGCACAGAAGTACAACTCGCTCCCAGAGAGCATCACATATGTGAAAAACGTGGGAAAGCTGCTTGAAACGATTGATGGTTGGAACTTCGAAGTTCTAGAGGAGAACTTAAATGACGAGTACTTCAATAAACTGAACAGAAATTTGCAAAGAACATGCAACAAGTATGGAGTCAAAGTGCCACTAATAAAGTGAAACGAAAGAAAGAATGAGATATTAATTAATTAAAACCCCCGTCAGAGGTGAGCACTGTGTGACGACACGGAGCTCTTCAAGACCAAAATAACCTTTAGGGGCCAAAACAAGCACATCAAGTCGTGCTGCTTTACAGTAAGCGAATAAAGCTTGCGCTTATATATATAGTTACCATAATGAACATAGGATAAGGTGACAGATCTGCTTTTTTATTCTCGTTAGTCTACTTGTCATGGAACCATCCCGGAGTCTTCTTGTTGTTGTAGTACGGCCTCTCAAGATTCAATTCTCCTCTTGACCAAATTCCAATGGATTTATCGGTGGAGTTGGTGACTAGCATGTTTCCTCTAGGTGACCAAGAAATTCCATTGATGGTGTTATTATGCGCATGGGGTATTTCATGGTAGAATCCTGCGTTTTCCGCTCTATTAGATGTGTCATAAAATTGTAAAGATCCAGTCTTTAAGCCTACCGTCAGGTGGTCTCCGTTCAGTGAATCAACTTCAAATGTGTGAAAGTTTGAATCTCTGTATGATCTAAAAGGCGCTTTAAGGTTTCTCAAATCAAAACTCTTGAGCACAGAATCCTTACCCAGGGAATACAGTTTATAATTGGAGCTGCAGTTCTTTTGAAATCTCACTTTATTGACAGAGCTTCTGTAGGACAAAATACTCTTCACACATTTGCCTGATCTAGGATCCCATAACTTAATCATGTTATCTTTAGACCCAGATAACAGTAGCCCCATTTCACCATGCCAATCACATGAATTCACATCCCAGTTATGTCCTTTCAAAACTTTCTCAAGAACACCGTTTTGAAAATCATAAATTTTAACCAGTTTATCGTCTCCACAGGCCACAAACTTCAAATCATCCCAATTAAAACTCAAGTCTCTTACATTCCCCAACGTCAGACCATCTAGTCCTCCCATTCCACCTACTATATTCCCCAACCCTGCATCTCTTTCAATGGTTTTAGTTAATCTCAAATTTCCTCCTTGCCAAATTTTGATTATACCTTCGTCATCTCCGCTCACAAGCCAATCTCCACTTTTGGTAAACTGGGAAGCCTTTATGATACCATCATGACCCTGCGTCACATTTTCTAAGTTGTAGTCTTGAGTATTCCAAAGTGTAAACTCCCCTGTTGCTGTCGTTCCCAGCAATCTTTTCGTGGAAGGATGCCATTTGGTTGAGGTGATTTGTAAATTCGAGGTTTGATGAGTAGTTGGAATAAGTTTTTGCAAAGTTGTTATGGTGTTTAAGGAACGAATTTTGGTGGGCGGAAGAGTCTTATTTGCTTCTAGTGCTGGTGTAATTACATGTTGTATGGTGTTTTTGGATGGAAACCGTCCTAGATTATACTTCTTCAGAAGCAGTTGCTGATACAGAAGATTATTTGACTGATTTATGGGATGTCTTTTTACATGTGAGGTTCTTTTCCCCTGTGCATTTGCTAAGGGCTCTTTGCTCATGGCATTTGGGATTGTTGACATTGGATTTGGTGCTTTTAACCTCGACTCTTTTGTTGGTGTTTGGGGTTTTTGGATGAGTTGTTTAGGGTGGAAAATCTTTCAGTTCTGCAAACTGCAGGCACGTGATTATAAATTCTCTTCGTAAAGAGCGTCGCTCACGTGATCAATTCCGCTCACCTCTCTGAGGATTGTTTGCAGCCAGTAAGGAAGCTTCCCAAGGATCTGAATGAAGTTTCCGTATAGTGGTTCTATGATGGTTCCATTTTGAAGTTCTGAAACACTGGAAACTACTTTTGCTGATAGTGCGTTTATATCCAAGAGCGGAGCCCAAAATGTATGATCGTTTTTGATATTTGCGAACAAGGATGTGTCTTTCAGTTGACCCGGTAGCACCAGTAAACCCTTTTTATTTCTGACGTGAACAAAAGCCTCGTGTATGGAAGACAGTGCAGCTTTACTTGCACAGTATATTGATGCATTTTGGGGAGTCACCTGTGAAAGCACTGATGAGACAGTGACAAGGTAGTCTGGGTCCAGAATTTGAATCATGTTTGCAGCTGCAATTACATTGATTTGAAACACCTTCGCAAACACGTCTTTAGACCATATCTTGGTTAAAGTATCAAATCTGTGTCTCGTGCCACAATTGTTTATCAAAATTTTATAGCTGCCGCCTGGCTTTGTAAGTTCTTCCGGAAGTAGCTCCTTCACTTCTGCCGTATCATCTTCAAAATCAAACTGTATAAACTGTACGTTGCTGCTGGTTTGAAGGCTTTCATTTGTCAAAGGGTCTCTGTCTATGATTACAAGCCTAAATTTGTTTTCATTGCCATGTTTTCTAAGCAGTTCAATGCACAGTGCTTCTCCCAATCCATGTGATCCTCCAGTAACCAAGCAAAAAACAGTTTTTTCTTTTAGAACAGTTGCTAAATCACCATACTGGTAGATTTTATCCTTATTGTAGTGCTTATATACAACTTTGTTTAGAGTCCTGTTGATATATGACAAGGCTTTCAAGGTTAAGCTGTAGGCGACCTGACAGGCCAATATCGTCGTAAAATCAATGTTAACTACGGTGTGTCCTGCTATCAAACACAGAGTAGGTAAGAAATTTAAAAAAAACTCGGTAGCACTATCTATATTGCTGAAAAACATACTGCAAAGACCAATAAAAAGGATTTCTTGGTATTTCAGTCGTTTTCAATTAGCAATACATGAAATTTTTCACTTTCTTGAAATGAGCCGCACAGCTCCAACAGCACTGTTGCTTATCTCCGAATTTAGGTCTGGCCCAAGCAAGAGTAAACTTCTTAAAATGAACAAGGCACTTAAGAGTTCATTCTGGACCAGCCAAACAGCCAGTTATAGTAGCAACTTTACATAATGGCAATACTTCTTAGAAGGCTGAGAGTCAGATTGCCGCCTACCTGGAAAATTTTTCCGGTTTTTTTAACGTTGTTCCTGTTTACCGCAACTGCAGCTACAACCATGGTGTATAATCCGAAGTCACCAAGCTTAATGATTCTCGTGCTCCTGTGCCTGTGTCTGTATCTATACTTTAGAATAATAGCTGTTGGTCCTGGAACGCCAAAAGGTGAGTACCATCAAATAGCAAGAAATGTTGAAGACCTTGAAGATAGTATCATCAGTAGATCTCACGACATCAAAATATCCAAGTTCAACCATTGCCATAAATGTACAGTCGATTTGCCCCATGAAAACGACTTGAATGGTGGGAAAACAAAGGTGTTTTTTTTGAAGCCTGAGCGTGCGCACCACTGCTCAACTTGCAAGACCTGTGTGTTGAAAATGGATCATCACTGCCCATGGTTTGCTTGCTGCATCGGCTTCAAAAACCATAAAAGCTTCATACAATTTTTGCTTCTCACAAATATATATGCACTGGTTATTCTTGTGGTCAATGTTCTTGAGGTGAAAGATGAAATCAAAAGCAACTTTGAAGGTGGTCCAAATGGTCCAAATCATCTCAAGTTTCAGCTGTGCTACGTTGCCTTTGTTGCTACGATAATATCGATCACTCTCGTGGTGTTTGAGGGCTACTCAATCTACTTGCTTGTCAGTAATTTAACCACGATTGAAAAGATGGAATTGGAAGACATGAAAGATCTTGACAACGTACTGCTTCTGGAGGAAGGAGATTCCGCACGACTCAGCAGGATGAATATTTACGATCTAGGCTCTCGGATGGCCAACTGGAAACAGGTTATGGGGAAGCACTGGTACCAATGGCTCTGGTTTGGCTCGTCTGAAGCTGAGAGTGACTCTAACCACGGGTTTCTGTATCCTGTGAACAGAGATGTGATCCTTCAACAGAGACTCCATGACAGACTCAGTGGAGAGCACAGGGATCACTGATGCCTGAAGCGGTTGCCCGGCCACGTTGGATTTTTCAGTCCTGGTCCTTAGTTCTCTTCACAAATCTCATCGTCCCTCTGTTGGCTCTTATTGCATCGAAAACCAAGCACAAACATTCTGTCTTCGGTGGATAAATAGTGCTGTTTTTAAATAATCATCATCACGATATATGAGTTTGTTTTCCTTCAAGGCGATTCCCCAAGAAAACTTTGCTTATTTTGACCAAGTTATTGACGATAGTGTTTTGGTAGTGAGCAAGGAGAATGCCATTGCAAATGAGATCCATCTCAAACAACTAAATGAGGCAGTCATAAGCAAGGATGATGCAAGTATCACGATATCAGTCAGAATCGTGGTTTTACCCAAAATAGATAATAATGTTATTTTCGTTCCGCCGTCGCTATACTACTACTTACAGCAAAAAGGAGTCACCGAAAATGCTGCAGTGAAATTTAAAGCAAGTTCAATGGAACTTCTGCCATTAGGTGATATATTGCGGGTCAGACGATGTTTTAACCAGGTATTGCTGAAAAGCTCAGACAAACCATTTATAGATGATCTTCTTGTTAGTTATTTCAAGAAGTTAAGCGAAAAAGCTGCAGATGGATTTGTAGTTTTCAGAAACCAAATGCTTATCCCACTAGTTTATAACAGCGAAATTTTATGGTATAAGGTTGCATCTGACACAACCCAAGATTTCAAAATGTTTTTAGGGGAAGAGTGTGAGAACTTCTTTATAGACAATGAGGTGCTGGAGAAAGTTGTAAGAATAGAAGAAAGTAGTTATCCTTTTTGGAGACAGTATTATTCAGCGGATCTGATTTCTTTCCATTATGACGACAGCTTATGGCCCGTTTACACAGAGATTAAAAGCCTTTTAGAAGTTGATAACAGCTGTTTTTTAATTTACAGTGATTTTTCCAATACTGGCTTATATGGTAAAACCTATTTAACTAGAGCAGTTTGCCAGGATAAAGGATTAGAGGTTGTGTTTCTAGATTTTGTGGATATTTTAGAAGAAAAAGACGACTCTCTGAGTAGATATAATAAAACTGTAGCATTCTTTGAACTTTACAATGTGATTCAAGATAGCAATATAGTGTTTTGCTTTAAAAATTGTGAGCTTTTGTTTGGAAAAGAGCATAAATATAATCCTGTAGAACTGAAGTTTTATCAGTTTTTCCAAAAAGTGAATCAAAAATACAAGTTAATTTTTACAAGCAACAACCTTTTGAAAACAAATTTCAATGTTATAAGATCTATTTGTTTACAGGAAATTAAGCTAGAATTAGTTAATCAAGATCAAAGACATGCAATTTTACAGTACTATTTGTCTAAAATAGAACCAAATTTGTCTAGCTTCGACATTGAAAAGCTCAGTAGCAATACCGCAACTTTTACGCCATACGAGCTTTCCAGCTTAGTACGAAACTGCTCTCATCCCATAACACAATCATCTTTGCTTGCAAAAATTGGTTGCCTGAGAAATGTGAAAGCAGAAAGCAATGGTGCACCAAGAGTTCCAAATGTTAAATGGTCAGATATAGGTGGGCTCAGTAACATTAAACAAGAAATTCAAAAAACAATTACGATAGCAAATAACAGTATAGGTGAGCCCTCACAAAAAGGAATTCTTAAAAGATCAGGCATTTTGCTTTTTGGTGTTCCTGGGAGTGGTAAAACATTGTTAGCCAAAGCCATAGCAACAAATTTCAACCTTAACTTTTTTTCAGTTAAAGGACCAGAATTATTGAATATGTATATTGGTGAGAGTGAAGCTAACATTAGAAGAGTATTTCAAAAAGCATATGAGTGTAAACCCTGCATCGTATTCTTTGATGAACTGGATAGTATTGCGGCGAAAAGAAACAGCCATTCTGGAAGCAATGATGCAGCCATGGATAGAGTTGTTGCACAGCTGCTGAATGAGATTGACGATGCTAACGGAGATGGTCAAAACAATGTCTTCATTGTTGGTGCAACAAATAGGCCTGATTTACTTGATGAAGCATTTACCAGACCAGGTCGCTTTGACAAGATGATTTACCTAGGTGTAGTTGATACTAGAGAAGAACAACTAAAAGTCTTGAGGGCAGTGACAAAAGACTACCCATTAGATTTTGATGTTGAATCTTTATGTGATGTTTTAGGCTTCAATTACACAGGTGCTGATTATAAGTCTCTAGCTAACAAAACGGTAAGCATAGCCATTAAAAATAGAATTGAGCAACTAGAACATATGTATAAGGCTGACGAAAACAATAATTGGTTGAACGAGCTATCTAACAGCAAAGTTTTTGGAAATGAGGAAGGAGTTCTGTACTTAACCAAAAATGACTTTTTAGCAGCTATAACAGAACTCGCTCCTTCTGTGACCAAAGAGGAACTTCGAAATTATGAAAACCTAAGAGATATTTATACCTGATTTCTTGAGAAAAAGATATACATACATGAGACCAAAGTATAATCACTCAAAATATATATGTCAAGTTTGCTTTTAAACCTGAACATTCATTTGTTCAAACCAGCAGAGCAGTTGTCAGCCGCACCACTATCACGTGGCTACAATTACAACTGGTCACATGGCTTCGTGAAAACTATTTACCTTTTCAACCAGCGACTTGTTTCCTGAGTGAAAAATGCAGAAAGGTCTCCTCAAGTGCCCAACAACAATCAAGAAGATTTGACATCTGAAACCAAAAGATAGAATAAAGCGGGGAAATGGTTTATTGTGACAAGCCTTTTGATAACATTAAGCTGAAATCGGATGACAAAAGAAGAGTAGCCTATTTTTACGATGCTGATGTGGGAAACTATGCATATGGTGCAGGACACGCCATGAAACCACATAGAATTAGAATGACCCACTCTTTGATTATGAACTATGGGTTATACAACAAAATGGAAATCTACAGAGCAAAACCAGCCACAAAACAAGAAATGTGTCAGTTCCATACGGATGAATATATCGACTTCTTATCCAGAGTAACGCTGGATAACGTGCACCAGTTCGCCAAAGAAACAGTCAAGTTCAACATCAATGACGACTGTCCAGTTTTTGACGGTCTTTACGAATACTGTGCTATTTCAGGAGGTGGCTCCATGGAGGGAGCAGCTAGACTGAACCGAGGAAAATGTGATGTTGCCATTAACTATGCAGGAGGTCTGCACCATGCTAAGAAGTCTGAAGCTTCAGGTTTTTGTTATTTGAACGACATTGTGTTGGGAATAATCGAACTTTTGAGATTTCACCCTAGAGTGTTGTATATTGACATTGATGTTCATCATGGAGATGGTGTTGAGGAAGCTTTCTACACAACAGACAGGGTTATGACTTGTTCCTTTCACAAGTACGGTGAGTTTTTCCCTGGGACTGGAGAGCTAAAGGACATTGGGGTAGGAAAGGGTAAAAACTACTCAGTCAATGTTCCTTTGAGAGATGGTGTTGATGATGCATCATACCAAAATGTGTTTGAGCCTGTAATAGGTAAAATAATGGAGTGGTACCAGCCTTCGGCCGTGGTGCTTCAATGTGGAGGTGATTCCTTGAGTGGAGATAGACTGGGCTGTTTCAATCTTTCGATGCAAGGACATGCTAACTGTGTCAGTTATGTCAAGTCTTTTGGAGTTCCTTTGATGATTGTTGGTGGTGGTGGTTATACAATGAGAAATGTTGCAAGAACCTGGTGTTACGAAACAGGTATTTTAAATAATGTATTGCTAGACGAAAATTTACCCTACAATGACTATTTTGAATATTACGGACCTGATTACAAGCTAGATGTTAGACCCTCTAACATGTTTAATGCCAACTCTCCAAAATACTTAGACAACATTTTGATATCTATTTTTGAAAGTTTAGAGCACACAAAATATGCTCCTTCAGTTCAGTTAAATCACGTTCCTAAAGATAAAGAAAATCTTGGTGATGTGGAAGAAGACACTCATGAATCTATGGAAACTAAAGGTGGCTCTCAATATGCTAGAGATAATATTGTTGAAACTTACCAGGAATTTTGACAACCATAACTGAACAAAGAATTATATTATTATATAAAGCGTTTATTTTATTGTAAAAACAAAAATGAAAATACGTGAGACAGTCCTCTCATGCACCTCAGTTGCAGGCACATATCACTTGCAAAGGAGATCAAAGCCAATTGGATAGAATTACTTGAGTTTCACGTAAATTGTTGTTGTATTAGCACAATGGCAGGAAAATTAAAGCACTTACCCGAACATGCATCCTGGTTCTCACATTTGATTGGTCTTTGCAATTGGCAAAAGCGCCTCCAACTTTTAGAGATTGGGAAAAAAGATGCAGCAAATCTGGTAACAATGTATCGTCTGTTTAAGTGATTATGCTGCACTTCACATTTTTCTTTGAAAGCAAACAAACTATACAAAGACTGCACACAACTGCTTTTAATTCTAAGCACTGTGCTCAAAATGACAAGTCACGTGACAAATTGCGGTTTGCCCCTCTGCTGCCTCTTCCATCACTTGGAGTAAGTTCAGTTGTGTCTGTTTTTCAACTCTTTCGTTGCATTTAATAGTGCATCCATTGCTCTTTGATTATGTCTGCTTGGCCTTTTAATTACTGAGATGTATTTTAGCCATCAGCAAGCTCTGATTACTGACCTTCTAGAAACAAGAGCTTGCGGGCTTTCAAGTATATATTATGCATAGCTAAAGACATTAAGAGTATTGTTAATCAAGTTTAGTGCTGTTTTTATTTCTGGTCTGGATTAAAGTAAAACAATGGCTGATTGGTGTGTTGCTGCTGATATCCTGAGTAGAACAATGCAGTCTGCAAGTGTACATGTCTCCGCCTTGCGGCTGTGCATGTCATGTGACTGATTATGTTGTTTGGAATGCAACCCTACCTGCACGTGATGCAAGTTAGGTAAATGCATCAAACTTAAGCCACACCAAGTACAAACGAAGAGTACTCTTAGACATATTATACCTAAACTCTAAACGACACAAGAGTACAATGCTCTACTCACATGAAATCCTGTTGGGACATGCTTATAAGGAATATTATTCGCTATTCTGAGAAAACTAACAATAAGCACTTTCTCAAGTTCATTCTAGTAGATCAAACCACGTATTTATAAAATCTAGTCAAATACATATATAGAAATATATAGAATAAACGAGCTAGTTCCGCTAATAACCTAAGTGTATAAATAAGAATAGATTAGGTTCCTAACTGAACCAACATGACAAACTTTATTTTTATACACGTGACCCGACTGCAGCCTCAAGCGGATATTATAACATATGTTTTTTTCAAGTGGTCATATCTTTGAAGCGTCGTTAACTCCGTAGTTCTGCTTTGTGTAGGCACAATTACTTGGCTGATCCTTTTCACAAGCCCCAGGGCAGCCCGTATACGCTATACTTCTTATGATATTTTTAGATACCTACTAGTAGTTCTCCTTTGACTCCAGTCAATTTCAGCAAATTTTTAAACGAAGTTAGCCATACAGCTCCTGCAAGAGTCACAGCATATTAGCTTTTTCTGGCCAGAAAATAACGCACGTGCAAGTCACGTGTTAGCTTGGGCGTTCTGGGTTCTTAGCTGAATATCACTCTGCTGTACCCAGTCACTATACGAAGGTGAAAAATATTTCTGCTTACTAATTGGTTAGGTAATCAGTGTCATAAGCTGATAACTTCTGCTATATATAAGTACTACCTTTTGTAACAAGAAAGAAGATATTGGGGGGCTAGAAACCAAAAACAAAAGTTTCCCTTTAAATACTCATCACAACAAAATCATATAATGGCAGTTAAAGGCTTAGGAAAGATCGACAATGAATATGACGCTTCCAGTTTGAAAGTTGGAATTATTCACGCAAGATGGAATGATCAAATCATCTCGGCTTTAGTTGATGGATGCATCAAAAGATTAACTTCTATGGGCGTCAAAGAAGAAAATATTATTATTGAGACATGTCCAGGATCTTTTGAATTGCCTTACGCAACCAAGAGATTCTATGAAAAACTACATCCCGAAGTTAATGTTGTCATTCCTATAGGTGTTTTGATCAAAGGCTCAACTATGCATTTCGAATATATTTCCGAATCTGTCACCCATGCTATTATGGATTTGCAGTTTAAACTAAACAAGCCCATCATTTTTGGATTACTAACCTGTTTGACTGAAGAACAAGCTTTGGCAAGAGCTGGTATTGATGAGGGCAAGACCATGCACAATCACGGTGAAGATTGGGGGGCTGCGGCTGTGGAAATGGCCTTGAAATACGGTCACTAAATGCTCTCGTAAAATATTGTGAATTTCTTAACAAGTTATATATCAAGTGTTTTTAAATTGTCACCAAAAAGTTTTGAGAAAGTCCCCTTTATAGAAGTGCATTGGAAGTTGACTGTTTCTTTCTACTTTTCTTGAGCTCAGATCTCTTTCTCTGTTTAAACTCATTCGTCCATTTTCCTCTATTTTCCCAGAATTTCTCGTCCCAATCTTGGAATGTCTCAATTTGAATGGTCTTTACTTTGTTCAAAGAGGTTTGTGGTTGTAAAAAGAAAGAATCGAAATGAGGAAAAAACAAGCCTACATCTTTTCTAAAGGCATATGATGGTACTGCATTGCTTGAAGTAATACCGCCTTCAGCTGATCTGAAGTGTTTGGCATCTTCTGCAATATCATTGATTTCATTATCTTTTTGATGATCAATGTCATCGTCATCTTCGACTATCAGTTTCAATGAGCCGGTTTTTTCATCTGCAACGTTCTTTGATTGGAAAAGTCCTCTCAAGGTCTCAGTGTTGCTAACTGTCTTTGTCTCGGCTGTGGGGGAAACACCAAATTTAGGCATAAACTCATCTTCCGAAGAAGAATCTGCCTTGCTCTCCTCCTCTGATTCTCCCCTGCTCTCCTCCTCTGACTCTCCTTTGCTTTCATCCTCTGATTCCGATTCTAAGCTGATATCAGATTCACCATCACCTGTTTTTGGAGAATCTGAATGTGAAAATGGAGCTTCTCTTTCTTTGTTCTTTGTCGATGTTTCTTCTTCCTCATCCTCTGAATCGTATAATCCATGTTTCATTTCGTAATCAGATCCATACTCATCTCTATTACCAATGCCATCTTCACCCACTTCAATCTGTTTATCAAAATTGATGTTGTTGAAAATATTTGTTAGCACATCAGTGTTCATATTCTCGTCTTCTAGGTTATTGATGTCACCCATGTCCTTCTTCTGCTGCTCCAGTACAATTCTTTCTTTTCTAGAAAGTTTGTTATAGTTCAAGTGCTCAATAGTGTGTCCTATACCATTTTTCCAAGTGTACGTGTCATCGTCAAATTGAAATGCCAAGTCCTTCAAAGATCTTCCCTTCTGTACTCCCCACAACTTCTTTTTATTTTTCAATTGAAATATTTTCAATGTTCCGTTCATGAATATTCTGAAAGTTTGTTTTCTCTGTTTGTTAAATTTAACTAATTTTCCTGTTTTTCCATCAGTATCTGATTTAACATAGTTCCTCTTGGTGACTCTATTTCTTCCTGGAATTACTTGCCTTCTATCCTTAAATGACATTTTGATATTTTCCATCTTTTTGTAGTGTTCATATTCCTTTCTTATGAGTTCTTTGTTGTACTTTTTATCATTGACAAGCTCATTTTCTCGTATCTCACGAGCAATTTTCTCTTTGTAGCCAGGCTTAGCTTCCTGAAGTATCAACTTGTTTCCTTTGTAGTTGATATTGTTGTAATTTTTCATTAAAAGCTGGTATGCTTTCAAGTTTTCAAATTTCATTGTTACATATCCAAAACTTTTACCAACGTAAACAGTGGATTCAGTTGGAACTTCTTTGCTCATTAAAATTTTTCCATATTTGGCAAATCTTTCCATTATATCATCAACTAATAACTTTGGTGTTTCCAAACCTCCAAGGTTAGTTAGGTTACCTACATAGAGTCTCTTGACTGCAGGTTTTGTTGGATCTATAGGCTTTTTGGCAGGTTGTTTTCTCTCTTCTTCAACATAGTCATCATGTTCATCTTGGAACGTCTCCTTGTCAAATAAATAGCTGCTATTCATGTATTATATTGGCTGGTAGTGCTTCCTCAATGTACAGATCTTTGGCTATCTAAGGCTAAAAGTGAAATACTGAAAATTTGTTCTTTTTGATTTGTAGAGGAAAATGTTCCAATTAGGAAATTTGGCCTGGAAGCAAAACTTTGGCTAGTTGAGCGGCTGAAAAAAAGAAACTTGCTCACGTGAATTGTTGGTATATCCGATTGAAAAATTTTCATCAGATCCACAACAGCAAAACATTTGTGGAGAACCTCCAGAAGAAAGCCAAAGAAGAACGCAGTCAAGGAACCAATATAAAAGCAGATAATAGTGCTTTAAACTGGAGTTTTCTGACAATCCATAGGTTAGGCTTTACTTTTTTATTTTATTAGGTAAAAATGTCTGTTTCAAATGGTTCTGCCGCGGTCAGTACGCAAGGCTATGAAGAGTATAAAAGCATGATGGAATGGCCAACCACGCTTGATATTCCTTTGTTATCCAGTGAAGATGAAATTGTTAACATTGATTTCAAGCAAAAAGAGTCGTTGTTGGACAATCCAGAAGATTTCATTCAATTACTTATTGAAGAAAATTGTAACAAAAGCTATTGGTTAACAATTGCTATCAACTATGTTAAAATTGGAAAGATTAAAGAAAGCATCAGATTGATTGAACTATCTTTGAAAGAATTTCAAGGCTCTGAAAGTGCCCATTTACATACATTTCTTTCATGGGCTTACTTAGACTTGGCTAAATCTACAACTAAAAACAGCGACAACAGTTTCAAGGAAAGCTGTTTGAAGAAATCTGAATTCCATTTGCAAAATTCTATCCAATTTGAGCCTATTTGGATAGGAAACATGCTGGCAACCATTGATATTTTTTACCAAAAAGGTGAATATGATAAGGCTTTGGAAACTATCCAATTATTCACAAAAGCGATCAGTTCCAATCCAAACAACAAAGGCACTGATAATAAGCAGCAAAAGAATGTCTTTTTCTTATTGATGAAAGCTAAGCTTTTCTACCAAAAAGGTTACTATTTAGGAGCTTTGAAAATATTTCAAGAGCTGATTATCTTGAATCCATTGCTGATTCCTGATTCAAGAATTGGATGTGGTTTATGCTATTGGCAGTTGGGTGATTTTGAAATGGCAATAAAATCCTGGGAGAGATCTTTGGAATTAGATCCTAATAACTTTAATGTGAAAATATTGTTGTTGCTATCGAAATACCACAGCACTATAAATGATTCTATAAACGATGAGCAATTTCTTCAAAACTATACTTCTAATATTAAAGATTTGAAACAGATCTACGAACTTAACAAGTTTATTTTGAAAGAGCAAAAGGACAGATCTTTGGAAATGCCAGGGTTCACACATGAAGAGGAAATTCAACCAACAGTTTTGGTTCTTTTGCAGATGTACTATTATTTTATTCAAGAATATGGAACAGTTATTGCTATTTATGAAAGCAAATTTGAACATAAGTTAGAGACACAGATTCCTGAAAACATCACCTCTATTGCTCTTTTTTGGGCAGGTAGAGCAAGTTTTGTACAGGAGGATTTGAAGAAATCGCTTAAATTCTTTCAACAGAGTTTGAATTTTGATTCCAAGAACGGGTTGTCCCTATTTGGATTAGGTCAAATTCAATACTGCGATTCGTTTTTAGCGGAAGCCATTTTGACATTTGAGACTTACAACACTAAAATTGATAAACATTCTATTGAGGGAAATTATGTTCTTGGTTGTTTACTGGCAACCAAATTGCTTGCAACTTTGGAAGCTACTGAAAAATCTAAGGAAGCTGTTGTGGGTCAGTATTTGCAAATCGACAGCATCAGAATGAAGGCTATAGAGCACTTAGAAACTTACATCAGACTTGTCAGCATTAACAAAAGATCTCAAATGGTTAGTTTGAAGGGTTACATTATCTTATCACAGCTATATGAACAAAAAAATATGTTTGATAAATGTATTTTCTACCATCAAAAGATTATAGAACAATTAATTTTTTTGAAAAGTGATATTAACTGGGATATTTACAATAATTTGGGTTGTTACTTCTTTGCAACTGGAAATGTTGTATCTGCTAAGGAAAATTTCGAATCAGCTATTGAAAAGTTTCCAAAAGATGAAAACGATTCTTTGAGAGCAACGGTTGAATATAATTTGCTGAGAACATCAGAAGAACTAGGTGAAGATTTGACCGCTGTTCTTTCGAAATACGATGATTTGCTATTGAAGAATCCAACTTCACTGAGTTTGAACTTGAGAAAGGCTGTACTAACAAAGGATAAGGGATCGATCAAAAAGTTTATGGAATCCAACGAGAAAAACCTTGAAATAAGATCCATATATTCTTGGGTAATTAAAATGGACAAGTCTTTTAAAATTGAAGAAGAAATTGATCATAATAAATATACTTTAGAAAAGGTATCTGACAAAGATTTGCATGCTTTAATTACTTTAGCCAATATTTACATCAATATGTGCAGAAAGTTAAAAAGAGGATCTAATAACCCTAATCAATTGAAACTCAAAACTTCGTATTTAAAAGCTTTAAAACTCTTCAGAAATGCCTTAAACTTAGATTCAAACAATGTATATGCTGCACAGGGTATTGCAATAGTTTATGCCGGTTTGGGTCATCATAATGAAGCTTTGCAGATTTTGAGAAGGTGCAGAGACTCTATCAGCAATAAATCCGTGTTTATTAATTTAGCCCAAGAATTGACTGAAGTTAAAGATTATGTTAAGGCTATTGATAACTATAATATTGCTTTTAATAAGAGCACAAATGACATTGAAAAAGCAGATGTCTTGAACTTATTAGGTAGAGTATGGCTATTACGATTTTTCAAAGATGGGTCTCTAGATTTTATTGTAAGGGCTGTTGAAGTGAATCTAAAGGCACTAAACTTGGTAACTGAGAACACTCACAATGAAAAATTTGCTATGGACTTACATTTTAACAGAATTTCTTTGTATTCCTTTTTAATCTCTAAAATTGTCAAACTCTCAAGCACTGAAAGATCAATTGAAAAGCTAGAAGAGGTTTTAGCTGAAGCTGAAAAGGTGGTCCAATTTATTGAAACTACCTTAGAAAATCCTCAATTAATGCATTATTTTAATGAAAAAGATATGAACCACTTCTTAAAAAAATATAAAGACGTTCTATTGGAAAATCTAAAGGAAGCTATTGAAGAACAAAAACAATATGACTTGGCTCTGCAGAAAAGATTGGCAGACGCTAAAGACTATATAGAAAAAGAAAAACTGATAGAATATGAAGAGAAAACAGAGCAAGAAAGAATTGAAAAAGAAATAAAAGAAAAAGAATTGGCCAAATATGCTAAGTTGCAAGAAGAAGCTCAAAGACTTATAGAAGAAAGACAAGATTTGGTTGATGATGAAAATGATAAACTTGATACCAATAATAAAAGTGATGGTGAGTTTGAAGGTGATGGTGGAAAAACCAAAAGTAAAAAAAAGGAGAGCAAAAAGAGAAAGAGAAAGGTTGCCATTGAAGACGATGAAGATGCAAGTCCAGAAAACGTTAAAAGAGGCAAGAAAAGTGCCTTGTCTTCTGAAATGATAGCGGACAGTGATGAAAGCGATGAAGAACTTGTTTTATCTGAGCATGAAGAGGACAACCAGCAAGTTGAAGAAGATGACAACGAGCAAAACGACGACGAGCAATAAGACGCTTAGACAACAAGACAACTATATAAATTTTTTTAATTAATTTTAAAATTATAGATATTTGTTTTCTTCGTTTAATGATTAAACAAAAAGGTTTGGGCTAACTCCGATACCAAAAAAATTTTCATTCACATAGCATTTCTCTAGAAGTTTGAAATGCAATAGCCATCTCATAGCTTGTTCACTAATCAAGATACCCCACTTAAAAAGCTTTAACCAAGCTGAAACATTGATAAACCCTTTGTTGACAAGTCTTTTAGATATGGGTAAAGTAGGAAGTGCCGGAGGGAACAAACCAAATGACAAAAACAGCAAAATCTACAAAACTAAGAAACTCAAGAACACTAGAACCATTCGAACACAATTGTACAATGAAAACAATGATGTGAAGGGTCATAATAAGAGTAAGAATTTGCATAATGAGCTTCTTAATAAAGACTTGTCCCTTGTGAAATCAGACGATTATGTTAACAGCAAAAAAAGGGAAATACAGAACTTGATGGAAACGATATTAAAAAATAAGAAGTACGGATCAAATAAAAGAGCATTCCAAAATTTGCCTAGACATTTGAGAAGAAGAACATGTTCGCATAATGTGAAAAGAGTTCCAAAAAGAATAAGAAAGAGAACTTTAAAGGAGATGGCAAAGTCTGAGCAAAAGGTGATAAATGGTAACACAGACTCTCTGAAACATACTAAATCGTTAACTAATAAACAGTACTACAAAATGAAAATGGCAGTGAATCTGTTGAAGTTGTTGACTCGATCTAAGTTTATGAGAAGATCCATTCCTTCTAAAATAGGTAAATTCAATGTAGGCAGCAGATTCCAGTTGAGAGCAAGAATAAAAATGATGGAAAGCATTTTGAAAGAGAAAAAGAAAGCGAAAATAGACCAATTACAGCCTTTGCTTAACAACAAATTGGGACATGTCGACTTGGTAGGAGAAAACTGTGCTGTTAAAGACACCCTGAGATTGAATAAGTCGTTCAAGTATTATAAAAGACAGCAAGGCGATAGTGGACACAAATGGCTGCCTTCGCATATCTACAACATCAAGAGATGTCATATGGTAAAGTATTTTGGATTCAAGGTTGCCTTGAAGCCCACGTTAAAATGCTACAGGATGATTTACAGAAATAACGGGTTGAATAGCAAATGTGACAAAACATTAGTTCAAGATACCTGTCATTTGGGGAAGATACTAATTACCAAGTCAGATGGATTGGGACTTTTAAGTATGTTAACTTCAAACTTTGATGAAAGCAATTTGAAGTTTAGCTACAAGGGAGTATATGTGGATGGAAACTACTATGGGGGAGTTAACTACATGAAATGGGTGGAAAAAGATAAAAAGCTCTTCTTAATTTTGGACTCTGCTGTATACGTGAAAGTCTTAGAAAAGCTGTTGACGATATTCGCAGATGAAATTAAGACAGGAGTTTTGAAGGTTGAGGATTTGACATTTGCTTTGGGATCAATTAATTTAGTTGGAGCTTCAGCTTTGAATTCTTTATTGAAGTGTATTAGAAGTTACCAAAACGAAACCCAAGAACGCGATTCATTTGACGACTTGCTCATATTAGCAACTCAACTAAAGGACTATGAGAGTTTATTAAACAAACACTTTATTCTTGGACTTAACATTAAAGATCCACGATTAGTAAAATATCCACACCTACCGCAATCTAAAAATAAGAATATTGGGTCTGTTAATGCTGACTTTATTGGCAAATGGCAGAATATGAGCAATTATAGCATTAATAGGCAATTTATTGACTTAATGGATCATCATAAACGTTATGAATCTTATAATAACAAGTTAACCATTAAACAGCTACATGGCAGCTTTAACAAGAGTGTGACGAATTCAGACAGTAATATTCCTATTCTAATTTACAAGAATAATGATTCTATTGCAAATAGTTTCAGCGTTTTGTTGCCATATCACTGGGTGATGCCATTGTACTACAAATTAAATCAATTACCAACGACTCAACTTATAGGCTTGAACCAAATAAACCAAATTTCATACGACAATGGAACCACTAGTTTGATTAACAACCCGTTGATGAATGTGACAACCTGGCAACATAATTATTTCAGTTATTTTAGTGCTTTGTCGGAGAGAGAACATTGGTTAAAAAAGAACAAAGGAAGAAGAATTAACTATGACAAACTGAAAGTAAAATATGGTGAGGTTGTTCAGTCTGGGGAACTTGGAGATCCATTTAAAAACGACTGGAAATTCTTATATGAATTGTTGAACAGAGGAAATACTAGCATCAAAGACTTTTTAGAAGGTTACTCATGGAGAATTGAGAATTGGGAAAAGGAATTCGCTTCCAGATTTACTTTGTTCAATAGCTGTAATAACAATGATTTAATTTACTTGGAATCAGGAAAACTTGAAATCAAAGATTCAGGTAAAGGAAATATAAAAACAAATGCCAGAGTCTTTAGAATTTCCAAGGAAAATAGTCCTGTTAAATGTATGGACGATACTACAGAAGAATGTGACTTTTTTTCACCTTCCGTTGAAGATTTGATTGGTTTTGTCAGTGTTGGTTGTTATGATCTGTCCAAAGGTAAAAGTACTGGAAATGCATTCTATGCTTTGAATGGAGTTTCAAGGGAAGCCACTTCTGAATATTTCACAGATAGATTTTTGATTAAAAACCCAGGAGAAACAGTTTTTCGACTCGTTCACAAAATGAAAGATTTATCCTAATATATATCCTATTTAAATGTTTATTTAAAGTTTAACTACTGCATCTAGATCATCTACATTTAAGTAGTCCACTTCTAATACATCCATCTGCTGTTTCCACAAACCATCTCTGTTGTAAATTGGAAACTGTGGTACACCCCATATTCTTACCTTGTAGTTCTTCTCGTGAGCTTTGTTGATGATTTCAGACATACATATTATTTCTTCGTCAGATAAAGTTACTGCTTTCTTGGATAGCAATTTCAAAGCAATCCGGCCATCGTTTTCATGGCCGTTGCAGAACTTGATTAAATTGTTAAAAGATTCTGATATTATAGGAGATTTGAACGCAACCTCATTCTTGTAAACTTTGATTATTGATGAATCTAAAAAGATTGTGTCATCATATTTAGTCAGTATTGGATAATCTCCTGTCAGTTCAATAATCAAGGGTTTATACTTCTTTTTCTCAAAGTCGCTTTTTGTTGTGAGATATCTTTTCAAGGGTTGCAGCTGTTTCAATAGCTCTTCGTAAGCAGCCATATTATCAGGACTGTGATCTTTGAAATCAATATAAAGAATTAATGGCATTTCAGGTTCATTGAAAAACACTCCTTCTAGATTCTCTGAGTCTGGAGCAATATTTATTTCCTCCAAAATTTCAAGCAAAGGTTTAATGTATAAACTCTGAAGGTTTTTTTCTTCTGGCCTCAAATGACGTTGGTTGTGCCCCACAGCAAGTAAATGATCTTTCTTTTCCTTCTCATTCTTAATTAGCCAAATATCAGCTTCAACACTGTTAACACCATGAAGAAGAGCGTCGTATAGTGGAAGCGTTCTCCAGTAGTCATTGTGGGAATGAACATAGTTCAGAGGAGAAACATCCCTTGTCAAAATCTCTGATCGGGTCAGCGATGTTTTCTGGGACAGAGCAGTAAGTAGAAATCTGAAATTCTCGTAGTATGAATTATGCATTATACGTCCGTTTAGACTCTCTTTTTTGTTAATCAAATCAATATTTTGAATGTTGTTTTCAAAAAATTCCAGCAACTTCATTCCACTCATGTAAATGGGAATATCATCAGAGCTATTGATTCGTATTGCTCCTTTGTTGTTACTGCTTATGGCATGGACACTTAGAAGCATCAGCAGGAACAAAAACAGAGAACCAAATATCAAAAACCTAACCTTGATTCTTACTTTATTTACAACGAATTTGTTGTCTTCATTAAGAGGTTCACCGTCATTTGGCTCAGTCGAAGTGCTTATCCTATCACTCATTTCGATATTTTTATCAGCAATCATGCTGTCGTATTATTCTGAAATATAAATATAGTATGAAAAACCAAAATGACAGGCGGTCTCCAATAAATTAGACAATCTTTTCTAATGAATCTTTACTCTTGGGTTGCTGTGTTTCACTTTAAATTACCTTATGAGAACCCCTTTTAAATAGTTTCGAGTAATTGTTAAAACTATACGTTCTTGTTAGGCCATGGTCACGTTGCGCAATTTAGGCAGGAATATTTTTGGGAGCCACGTGGTTTTCTGGAGTGATTATTTCAGGAGCCAAAGATCTCTCCAGAAGCAATATGTATCACGTGTATGTGTGTTTGTTTATAAGGACAAACCATGTGTACCAAGCGGTTATATACAAACTGCCCTAGCAGCGCTGAAGTGATAAGAGCAGAAAAGATGAATGCAATCTAGGATAAAACCAGCATTTAAGGAAAAATAAAAAGTCACAATTTCTTTTAATCAAATTTTGCAGAAAAGAGCCACCATTAACTTGAGAACTCCTTGTTTTTAAGTTTCCATTTTAGCAATTTTAAACAGAGGCTGTTTTGGTCAGGTGATATATTGCTCAAAAGATATGCCAAGTACGTATGTTAGTAAACAAATAATTGTTTACATTGTATATTTAAATTTTTTGTTTAAATTAACTGATCTTAAGAAGTATAAAATATATTTAAAACACTTAATGCAAAACAAAATGTAAACATTTAATAAAATTTAAAAATAAGTATTGAACAAAGATAAATAAAAATAAGTACTGAACAAAGATAAATAAAAATAAAATTAATCGGTCTGTTGATTAAAGGTTTTGAGGAAGTTTCTCTATGGCATGAATATCCTCTGATTCAAATTTAACTTCAATTTTGAGACGCTTTGCATCCTCTTTTTTGCCTTCTAATAATCGAAAACCATATTTTTCGTAGTTTAATTGACTGAATTTAGCATCCCAATCACCCAGGATGTTAGCGTTTGAGTCATTAATGATTAAGTTGTATCTTTCTTTACATAAAGACATCCACTGCTGAACATTTTTGCTTTTAAAGTCGTAATTAACATCTAAGTCTTCAATGTCGTCAATTATCTCTAGCGAAGGATCAAGCTCGGCTCTTCTATCCTTGCAGTTATTCACCACACAAATATCACATTTTGGAATTTTATTACTCGTGCAAATATCTTGCCCAAAACCTACAAGCAGCAAATTAAACTCAGCCCAAATATATTTGGGAACAACATCTTCTTTTTCCAATAGTTTCCTAGTGACCTCGGCATCTTTCAAAGGCTTTCTGTCTTTGTGGCAACCTATCCATTCAAACTTACTTGCAAATCTATTAACGTGCGTGTCTACACCTATTCCCCTTACCTCTCCTAAAGCATTCTGCAAAGTAAGCATAGCAATTTTAGGACCGACACCATTTAAAGCTATCAAAGAGTCGTAATCCAAAGGAATGTCATTTGCAAGTAGTCCTAGATCTTTTATAGCTTTGGCTTTTCTCTTGTGAAATCCAACTTTCCTAATAAGCAAATCAATGTCGTGCTCAGGTTTCATTCTTAAATAGTCAAATGTTAAGCCTTCTTTTGAATTATGTGAAAGGGAGTCTTTAAACAGTGACTCAAAAGCCTGAAAAGTCATCTCGTCTTTGGTTTGGGGTGAAAGAATGAGACTTATCAACACTTGAAGTCTTAAATTTGGTATGCTGGGAATTACCTTATGTTCATAGTTAACTACTAATGGTGTGTTTAAACAACCTTTGATATCAACTGTAGTTAATATCTTAGATCTCATGAAACGAATTTGTTTATATTGGTCAAGTTTTGGGTTTAAATTTTTTGGAAGATTGCTATTTAAACTGTGAAATGCTTTTTGATTTATAAACCGTATGTATTCTGAAATGTTCATCTCTTTTTCAAATGTTGAAAATGCATGCTCATACTCTCTTTTTAGCCTCATTAAAGATGCTTTCTGTCTATTGGTTTCTTTCTTTAATAGCATCAAAAAATGGTTTATTGGTGTTCAAAAGTCACCTAGACAACCTCCTTAAACATAACACGTGACCAATGCATGTTTGATCCATATGATTTTCAACTTTCTAATCTTCGTTAGGAATGCCAGATCGCTCAATTAGCAGAGGCTTGTTGTCCTATGAAAGGTTCCAAAAAGCACATGTATATATAAATAAACACTAGCTAAGTTCTTTGCTCTTATTATAGGTTTTATAAACATTATGGAAACAAGCAAAAAAACAAACAAGCAAAAAAACAGCACTGGCCTCTAACTTCAAGGTGTTAAAGTCTATGAATTCAAAAATTGGAAACAAATTATTTTAAGCAAAGCTTTAAAACACAGTGTTTAACTGAGTAGCTTGGTCTATACACTTGAAACAGTGGCTATAGACAACCATTTGGTAAAAGCTTGATAATCACATGACTGGGCAACATATAGGTGGAGGATGTGTTTTATTTAGGACCTCTTAATTGCGCAGCAAAAACTTGTGGGGTTAAATATTAAACCGCTTATTTACTTCGGAAAAACTGGGTTTTTTTTTGTTTCACCCTGCCATTCACTAAAAATAAAACCATCTTCCCCACGAAAAACAGCAAAACAAAAACTAGATTACTCAGGGTCCTTATCCTAAAAAGCTCTAAACAAAAGATTTTTAATATATATATATATTGTTTGCCAGAAAAACAAAGATGTTTTTGGTGGGGTAGGATGTATAATATAGCTGAAGTAACAGGGTTATATAGGACTTGTTTTGTTAAGATGTCTTTTGGTAGGGTAAAAACTGGCAGGGAGTTTCAATGTTTTTGGTAACTACAAAAAATGGATTGTATATAAAGTAGAGTATGTTTACAGCTAATTTCAAAATATCAGTAGAGAAATTTTCTTAAAGCAAATCTTAGGCTATAAAAGACCTAAAAGTTTAAATAAGACCATACCATATGGTTTTGGTAAAGGTTCAAGATTGGAATATAATTATCATTAGGTGATCAGGAGTTAGCAGTTTCAGCGACGATTGAGTGAATAATCTTCTCGGGTTTATTTGTTTGATAAGGTTAGGTGAGATTATCAGATCACAATAAATCATGGGACTTTACCCCAAAATCTCCCGAAGCTGCTTATTGCTGAGGTGCTTTTGCATGGTATTCTCCGACCATCGGTAATCACTTAACTAGGCCTAAAAGAAAGTTTTTTTTATTAGTGGGGAGATTGAAGAATTCATCACTCCATTTTGCTTTTTTGGGCGTGTCCGGTGAAGTTATTTCTTTCAATAGGGACAATATTGGCAGATTTTCTGTTGAGAAGTAATTTCTGGTGGGGAGGGGTTACCCTCTACAAGTTTCTCACATCACTCCACAGCCTAAGAAATTTATTTTTTTTAAAAGGTATTGAGTTGTTTTCGGAGAGAACCCCAAATTTTCAGTGGGGAATACAAAATTTTAGTAGGGTTTGAAAAAAATGAAAGGGAAGTTGGAAAAATCAAGAGCTTTGTTGTGCGGCTGCTCTAAAGAAACACCGGTTTTCAATAGGGAGAAAATTGCTGTAAAACAAACTAACAGAGAAATGGAGTGAAATAGATGAGCTATTTTCTAGTGAATTGAACCCGGCTTGAAAAATCTTGCTGTATGTGAGAGAAGATGCCATATTGAAACTGAATTGTATATAAGAAGAACTGATGCTAGTTTTTAGATATGATTTACAATTATAATAAAGAACAATTAGAAAAAGACCATCAATACAACAAGTTTTTATAACTAGTTTACTAAAAACCAAAAAATAAATAAAATGTCTGGTTCTATTACTCCAGAAGCTGGTGCTGGTTCTGCTCCTCAAGCCGAATCCCCAATTTCTACACCTTCTAACAACAACTCAGTCACTGAAGTTAAAAACGACGAATTAAACGAAGCTCTAGACAAGGAGCAAAGATTTGATGATGCCGAATTAAAAGTATTACAAAACTCTTTGAAATCTAAAGGTCTATCTCAATTCACTGGTGTTGTTTTCTTGTGTTTGCTGATTTCCTTTGGTGGTTTTATTTTCGGTTTTGATACCGGTACCATTGGTGGTTTCTTTAACATGGGTAACTTCAGAAAGAGATTTGGTTCCTACCACAAGGGTAGAAAAGAATATTATTTCACTAATGCTAGAACTGGTTTAATGGTTTCTATTTTCAATATCGGTTGTGCCATTGGTGGTTTGGCTCTAGGTGGTTTATCTGATAAATACGGTAGAAAAATGGCTTTGACCATTGTTACTGTTATTTACATGGTTGGTATTTTAATTCAAATTTGTTCTCAGCCAAACACCCATGTCTGGGTTCAATACTTCATTGGTAGATTAATTGCTGGTTTAGGATTTGGTGCTATTGCTGTTGTTTGCCCAACTTTCTTGGCTGAAACTGCTCCAGCTAATTTAAGATCTATTTGTGTTACCTTTTATCAATTAATGATTACTTTAGGTATTTTCATGGGATACTGTTGTAACTATGGTACCAAACAATACTCTGATGACAGTACTGCTCAATGGAGAGTAGCTGTTGGTTTGTGTTTTGCTTGGGCTTTATTAATGATTGCTGGTATGACTTTCGTTCCAGAATCTGCCAGATACTTGATTCAGAAAGATAGACTAGAAGAAGGTAAGAAATCTATTGCTTTCTTGAACAAAGCTTCCGAAGACGATGCTATTGTCATTGCTGAATTTGATGCTATTTTAGCTGCTGTTGAAGCCGAAAGATTGGCCGGTGAAGCTACTGTCAAGGAATTATTCTCTACTAAGACAAAGGTTTTACAAAGATTAATTATGGGTGTTATGATGCAAACTTTGCAACAATTGACCGGTGATAATTACTTTTTCTACTACGGTACAATTGTTTTTGCAGCTGTCGGTTTGAAGGATTCTTTCCAAACTGCTATTGTTATTGGTGTTGTTAATTTCTTCTCTACTTGTGTCTCTTTGTTCTTTGTTAACAGATATGGTAGAAGAGTTCTTTTAATGGCTGGTGCCGTTTTAATGGTTTGTTGTTACGTTGTTTTCGCTTCTGTTGGTGTTACAAGATTATACAAAGGTGGTTACTCTGCCGATGCTACTACTTCTAAGGGTGCTGGTAACTGTATGATTGTTTTCACTTGTTTCTACATTTTCTGTTTTGCCAACACTTGGGCTCCATTAGCTTATGTTATCTGTGCTGAATCTTATCCATTAAGAGTTAAGAACAAATGTATGGCTATTGCCGTTGGTTCCAATTGGTTCTGGGGTTTCTTGATTTCTTTCTTCACTCCATTCATTACTTCTGCTATTCATTTCTCATACGGTTATGTTTTCATGGGATGTATGGTTTTCGCTTTCTTCTATGTCTTCTTCGCTATTCCTGAAACTATGGGTTTAACTTTGGAAGAGGTTAATGAAATGTGGTTAGATGGTGTTTTACCTTGGAAATCAACCTCATGGGTCCCAGCTTCTAAGAGAGGTAACGATTACGATGGTGAAGCCTTAAAACATGATGAAAAGACTGGTTTCAAGAAATTTTTTTAAATTAACATAAAATAAAAAAATTGAAAAATTAATGATAATGAAAAACACACACAAATTGCAATCTCATTAACGGATATGACTAATAATTTAATAATACAATGATTTTATAAATTCAATTATATAATATAAATGCTTTTAATAATTTAAGAATGATTAATTTTATGCTATTTAGATACCTTTGTAAATAACAGAGATATGGGTCTACCGCAATAGAAACTAGCTTGCCTGGAAGCAGCCTGATTATTGCTAATCAATCAACAACAATCCTCTAGAAAGAGCTTGGTTTAGACCAAAATCCCAATAAAATACAAAATGATTGTAGACTAATTTTGAGAAATAAAAAATGTTTATCACGATAACTCATCGAATCAAAAGAATAGAGGAATCTGCCTAAATCCAAAAATAAGAGCAAAACATATAAAAAGGCGGGTTTTTATCTATCTAGATACAGTCATTAAACGACATAAGAACACAATTTAAGTTTTCACTGAAAACAATGGATGCCCTGGAATCTTTTTCAGCTAGGAATATTGTCTCTATCAATAAAAGCATTACAGTGTAGACTATATTAAGAATAATGGAAAGATATTTTAGTGGCTCCGAATTTTTTTTTAGAGCGCCGAGAATATTTGTTAAGGACGCCGAAGTCATTTTTTGCTATCAAGCTTAACGGCTTTACTGTTTTCCTCCATTGGCTTAGGTAATCATCGAGGGTTTAATGTTTTCATGAACCGACACCCACCGGCTTTAACGCTTCATTAGGGGCAAAAAAATAATCCACATCTCTTAACGGTACGTCAGATTTTGAGAGTTAAACAATGGATGGCATGTGACCTTGATTTCTTAAATCTAGTGTACACTAATTATGCTTAGTGTAAAACTACAAACAGTATTCTTTTTATAGTTTTAATACATCTTAAATACTCATTGGGATTGAATTTTTGGTAGGCTTTTACTAACCCAAATGCACGTTTGTTCAGTTTTTTTTTGGTTAATTATTGTAAGAAAGATATCATCCCTTGCCGCAATACTTCTTTTACATTGATACAAGCATGAGTACTAAACTATATTGTTTAGTAATACATCTGAAATTAATGTTATTCTGTTGACAGCTGCATTATGGGATATATATATCATAGGATGGAAGAACACAAACCAGAGTTCATCATACTTGTTTTCTCTCTTGAACCGACAATAGATGGCGTTCAGCATCAGTGTCACGTGAATATTTTAATTATTGCTACAGCTATTTCAAAAATATAAAAAAAGTGCATGTGATCGGAGTAAACCTTTTCATCATAATTTATCTTCTTTACCACCAAAAAAATAATAACCCACCGCTTAAAAAATTTTTGCTTCTTTATTTCCATTTTTAAGCGTTGCGTTTTTCTACACCCATATTAATTTATAGCAAAATGGCAAAGTCAAATTTAGGGCCTCCGTGTTTTTTGTTTGCAGCGCCAAATGGTTTTAAAAATTGAGATTAAGCCTGTTTCTGTTAGGTCATTTGTCATCTCTCTGGAAACGATAAACATAAAAGTTGCAGAAACACGTATAAATTACTTTTGTATATAAAGGATGGTCTGAAACTCAAAGGAAAAAGTTGTAAGAGTAGTTGTTTTGAATTTTTTAAAAGGAAGAGCTTTAATAAACCCAAAAATAAGCCATCTAACTATTAATAAACAATTTATTTAAAAGTTTTAATAACATAAAAAATTTAAATTTTTCAAATAATTTAATATCCATTGTTTAGTATTACCTTTTAGTGCTCTAGATGTCAGAAAATTCTGAAGTTGAGTCTTTCACGGCACACCATGTTGCTGAAAATGATGCCAATTCTAAGTACTATGGAACTCCTGACACTAATAGCGTCCAATCTTTAGCGAGAACATTTACTGAAATGTCCGCTATTTCCAGTACCGATGAAGTA
>JABFEO010000018.1:0-88029 GCA_019649515.1 Hanseniaspora mollemarum | reverse complement strand
TTCAATACAGCATTGGCCTTTTCTTCAGATCTCACAGATCCAATGATCTTGAATTTCCCCGTGTCAAGTAGCTGTTTAGTAATGTGTTGAGCGATGTATCCAGTGATTCCAGACAAGAAGACAGTTTGTTTTTCAGATGACATTATATTTAGCGTATTATTTTTGTTGTACTATTTACTACTTTATATAGTTATATGGTTTTCACACCATTATTTACATTAACAACATCAAATTAATCAAAATTATAATGCAAAACACATGCCTGATGATAGATGGTTATATATGATTTTACTTTTAGCTTTCCATGGACTTTATTGTTTAGTTAACATAACACATGTGATACAAGGTCTATTACATAAAATCGCCACTTTGGTCATATTGAAAGAAGAAGACTGGCATCGCCGTGGAGAAGATTTCTCTAGTAATCCCGTTATTATATAATGTTAAAGTCCGAAGAATATATAAACCTGTGGCCTGGTATTTTACTTGATAAATTGACACTGTGGAAAACAGGTAGCCCACGCAATAGTTGAGGACACGCATACTTAACTGCTTTCGGCAATATCTATTAAGATAATATAATTCATGTTAAAAGCAACTTGAGACAGTCCCTATTTTCAGTTATTCCAGAATGGGTAATAACTTATTTTTTATGCATGTTTCAACGGTTTTTCAAGGGTTTATATTGAATCGGTAAGAACTTGTTAAAGTTTGCCTTCTTGTGTCGTTTGCTGTCTTCTTATACTTTGTTGAGGTTTGTTTTTGGTATGTACTTAGTTCAATCTATACTTGATGTCACTGTCTTACTTGCGTCACGTGAATATAGGGCCCTGTTCCAATACATGCTGTGGTCACGCTCAAATCACCAATGCACTTCTAGCCAGGCGCCTCAAACGAGACAGGAAGAGTGTTTGGGTGGCGTTTTCTCGGACCACTTAACTCCATAAATAGAAATATGAGAAATGACTATAAAAAGCGTTATATTAGATGGAGCATTTGCTATTGATGTTTATGGTAGCATTCTGAATATAACCCCAGAAAAATATACTTTTTGGAGTAAAACACACTATTAATCAAGATTCATGTCATTCTTTGCTGATCTACCAGAGCCAAAGAAAATTTCAAAGCTTCAAGTCGCTCAACACATTTACCAGGGGTTTAGACCAACTTACAATCAGGATTTCACGGAAGACGATTACCCGGACCTAACCGGAAAGCTGTGCATTATCACAGGTATGAACACTGGTATTGGTTATGAGGTTGTTGACATCCTACTTTCTAAAAATTGCAGCGTGATTGGAGTTGTGAGAACAGAATCCAGAGGATTGGAAGCCAAAGAGAAGTTGTTTGAAAAAAATAAAAACACCAAAGGATCTTTAACCATTGTTTCTGGATGCGATTTATCGGATTTTGCTTCTGTTAAAGAAACAGGAGTCAAATTGCAAGAAGCTCTGAAAGACAAGACTGTGAACCTAATAATCCACAATGCTGGTTTGATGTCTCATGTCAATGACAGAAGCAATGCTGATGGGACTGAACTAATGTTTGCTACTAATGTCATGGGCCCTCAGTTATTGCAAGCTTATATTGACCCTTTCTTTTTGCAAAAGGATGATAGCCTTAAAAGAATAGTTTGGGTATCTTCTGCCGGTCACATGGCTTCTCCAAAGACCTTTGGAATTAATGTAGAGGATCCTAAGTATTTAGATGTCAAATCTAGACCTGCCGCTATGGATCTTTATGGACAAAGTAAAGCTTGTAATATTTTACAGGCTCAGGCTTATGGGTTGAAGCATGAGATTGATCAGTACGGTATTAAATCTGTTTCTGTTTATCCAGGTAATTTAAAAACAGAACTTACTAGAAATCATCCTAAATTCGTTGTGTGCTTATTAAATTCTGTGTTATATGAACCTAAATATGGAGCAATTTCAGAGCTATTTGGCTGTTTTTACCCAGAACTGAAAACTGGTGACTACATTATTCCTTTTGGTAAAGTAACGGCTCCAAGAGATGACATTAAAGATGCTTTAACGAACGGAGTTTGCTTAAAACTCTGGGACTACGTTCAAAACGAAATAAAAGCTTTCTTGCCAAACAAATAGTTATTCCATTTATGTTTATATGCTTATATACATATATGCTTTCCGAAAACAATTCATTAATTCATCAAATAAGCTCTCAAAACCCCCTTGTCTTGATGTTCAGGGAGCATCAGCCAAAAAATATCTTGAATGTACGTTAGCTTATGACTATGGAATAGAAATGAACAAAAATTCTTTTAATCAGTCGAGAATTAGGTAAAAGCATCAAACTAAGTTAGCTAGGATCACACTCAATCGACCGCAATTGGCAGCTAGTGCAAATGATTGTTAGGGCATACTCCATGTGATCACGTGTTACTAAGCTTATGTCTCCAGTCACATTGCAATCACCGAATGCTAAAGTGCGAAAGAGACGAAGATGTGTCACATGATTTTTGGTCTGAGTGTTCTTGACAAGATGGAAAACATCTAGTCCACGCAATACTTGAAGCTAGATACAATTCACTGCTTTCGACGTTGCCTGTTACTAGAATATACAATATTCATAACGGTAAACACGGTTAATGTTTGATATCTACATCGCACTGCTTGTCACTGGGAAACCAGAGAGAGATTAGCTACGTGAAACCGAGTTCTGTAGAATAGGACTTGAAAAGTCATGTGACCTGGAGCTGCGATTTGATTTGACTTGCCTAATATTTCACTCTTAGAACCTGTTTTGCTGTGTCAAGCACACTTCGTTCTAGAGTAATAAACTCGAATCCAAGCAGCTCTCTGGTCTTTTTGTTGTCATACTTGGCTATTCTGTCAGCTATATCATCGTCTCTTCCGGGATTTCCAACAGCTATTTTGCCTTTTAGTTCAGGAATTTTGTTCAGAGTATCTACAATGTTCTGTTGCCCGTAAGCAGAAGTGACCATGTATAATCTCTGAGCATTGAATTTGGAAGAGTTTAAGAGTGGCTCGATGTGAGCTCTGGCAACATCTCTAACATCAATGCAAAAACCATAGTATTTGTTGTCAACAGGATCATCCACTGATGATTTGATGAAGTGGTTAACAATTTCTACAGAAAAGTTCAAGTCTTTTTGGATGTTGCTGTCAAAGGCCTGAGGACCAAACACGTATGATGGACATACAGAAGTAACACCAAACTGCGCCTTTGTTTCCTTAGCTAGTTTCCAAACAGTTTCTTCAGCAATTTTTTTTGCAAAATAGTACCCGCTGTTAGGAACATTTACTCCTTCCTCAAAGGTGACTGGGTTCCAAGTGCTTTCAGAAAATACCAAATTTGGATTGTTTTTCTTTGTGTGATCAGCTACAGCAGCATTAGAAGAGGTCAACACAAAGTGTTTCAAATTAGGAGCATACTTTACTGATGCATTGAAAATACCCGCAGAACCATATTTAGCTGGATTGATGATTTCTTTTTCAATATCATCAGCCGAGAAGATAACCGCAGCAGCGGAGTGGATCACATAATCTAATTCATTGCCAATGCTTTCAAATGATTCATTAAATGCATCCGGATCAGATATGTCCTTTACGTAAACAAATGTTAAATCCGGATTGTGGTTGAAGTTTTTGGTGATTGCATCTGCTTTATCTTTAGATCTTACTGATCCAATAACCTTAAATTTCCCCGTGTCTAACAACTGCTTAGCTATATGTTGGGCTATAAAACCCGAAACGCCGGATAAGAAAACTGTTTCTTTGAGTGAAGGCATTTTTTATATGTAATGCTCTGTTGGGTTGATTATTTGTTTGATTATCATTCACCTCTAGCCGCATAACCTCCGCTCTATAAATACCAATATTTCTTATAACCAAATCTAAATCTCAATTACGTGAAAATTTGATAAACGGCTTTAACACCGATTTCTCTGTAATAGTATTATTCCCCCCATGCATGCAGCAGGAAAAGAATTCACAGCAGATTAGTAGAATTCTTATCAGTACACGATCGGTAAACAACGTTTGACTTTTGATAAGGCCAGGATTTACTACTGATCTCGATTTGGCAAAAACTTAGTTTATAATTTCTCTTGGGACACCATGTAAAACGGAGCTGAAGCTGGTGTATGTATATAATCTTCTGCTTTAAATATAATACACAGTTTGTTTTACTGATCACTGGCCGTAATTCCACAGCACAATCAAAAGTGTGTTGCCAAAAGAGGAATTTAAAGTGACAACAAGAACATACTTGACGTGTACTAATGAGAGGGGAGAAAGAGATTTCTTTGAAGCTTTTGCCTAATAATATGTATTTATAGAGCAATGTGTATGAGATTTTCACGCCTTTAACGTTTGTCTTATTTTTGGAGTAAAATTGTTTACCTTTTTAATCTTAGCTCTTTAATTTATTCTGATTATTATTTTGATATGTAAACATTTTTTATTGCGCATTTCTTTGGTCGGGTAGTCCTCAATAATCATTAAACTTCTTTGAAAAGCCAAAAAGCAAATAAAAGTTTTGAAGAAATCTGAATATATACTGATAGGATACATATTCAGAATGGGTATATAAGTGGTTGTACTGTAGGTAAACCTTCTAACTTTATCTCCTATATAAAATTTTGCAAAAGCGCCCTAATTATTGTTGCCTAATGGAACAACTCCGACATAGTCCTTCTTGAAAGCGGAACCATCACCGCTGCTCTGATCATCGCCTTTCTTGTAGTCACCTTGTATATCATCAAAGCTTTTAGTGTAATTCATAGTACTATAATTGTACAAAAGATTACCACCATGACCAAAGTTTGGGTCGTCTAAAGCTTGCAAGTTAGTGTCCTTAGTATTTTTAATTTTTTTTTTATCAAATCCAAAACTTTCATGGTTTTTGGTGTTGAAATTTGGTCCCCATGAGTTGTAATTGGTGCTTTCTCTATTTTTTAAGTAGTCACTATGGCAAATAGTCAATACTCTTTGCAGCTGTAACATCTTCATGTGGTTTTCATGGTCCTTTTGGGGTGTAGATGGCCCCTTTTTTCTGAATTCCTCTAGAGATTTTATTTCAATCTCAATAACAGGTTTCAATAGATTGACAAAGCTCGTGAAATAATTGTTCTTGTTTGACTGTTTTTGGCTTGACAATAAGGATGTTTGTAGAACATAGTTGGCGAATGGGTCAGTTAAAAACTTGATTACTATTTCAGAGCCACCTGTTTCAAATAAGTCTATCATTTGCTCAAAAAGACCGTTACTTAAGCCACATGGTATCTTCATAAGGTTTTCAATGACATTTGAACCAAATTTGTGGAAACAGAGGTCTTTTAAGTAAGGAGCCAAATCATCCAGTATTTTTTTGCTGAAAACAAAGATTTCGTCAACTTTGGAATTCAAATCCTTCTCCCCATTTTTCTTCATATAGAAATATCTATCTTTCTCCATTTGCAGGATGTACTGCACAACATAGTTTCCAAAAGGATCGTTAGACAACTCCAATGTGTGCTGCAAGATTAGCTCACACAACTTGGAAATTTGCTTTGGCCCTCCGTTGTCGATGCATCTTTGCAAAACACAACAACCATGTCTTTCAACCGATACTTCTTCAATGCTACTGTAGATCTCATCAAAAATAAACTGAATGTTTTTTGGTGACAAAGACGTTAAAAGTTCTTGAATAACATGGTTACCATTCAAATTTTCACTCAATGGAATGATGTTTCCCTTGAAGGTGTCAACCAAAGCAGCTATTCCTTCATCAAATTCCATGAGCTCCGAGACAATTCTCTGTAGTGTTCGAGTACCATGGGGATCTGATGCAATGCCAATAATGCCGGATTTAGAATTCTTCAGGATACTCAAGATATCCAACTTTTGCGATATATTACCTAGTTCAATAAGTTTTTGAACCAGATAGTTTCCAAAGGAATGCTGGGAAAGCTCAACAATATGGGGCAGAATCTCATCCAAAACCATTGGAAGATCGTCCTTGCCTAAATGTTTTTGGATAAATCTTGAGCCTTGCTGCTGTATAGCCAATTCGTACAATTGACCCTTGAAATCGGCAATCTGCTTGTTGGCATAAGAATCGTCAACAATGTAGTTTGGATTATTGTAAGAGTTTTTGCGATTGAAATCACCTTTATTTTTGCCGAACTGGCTATTCGTCTGATGTCTCTTTCTGTGGTTGCCCTTATATAGGTTGCTGGGTCTTTCGTTATGATTGGAAATAAACGGTGGTAGTTGCAATCCAGCTGCACCCATTGGAATGGGAACCATGTTGATCGGCATCGGAACCGGAATAGGTATTGGCTGCCCCCAGTTGTTCATATGAACCATTCCCACAGGGGCTGGGGGGAACCCTTTGTTGCCAAATCCTCCATAATGATATTCCTCTCCTCCTCCTTGCATTCCCTCCACAAACTGCTTGTTTTTGAAGCTTCTGTCAGAAGAAGTCGAAAAACTCCCGTTTGTTTTCCTGTGTGTTCCTTGTGGAGATTGATATGGAGAAACATTTTCCTCTTCATCGTCTGAAAACATTATTGGATGGGGTGGTGTCGGATGGCTGAAGTCATTGGAATGGGATGCTGAGGGTGGCATGATAATAAATCCTGCTGGCACCTGAGTGAAGTTGAACTCATCACCTCCGTTCATAGGCTTGTAGTTGGTGTAGTAAGCTTGGTATTGGTTCCCTGCGCTTGCCATTCTGACAAAGCCAGTTCCGTTTTTAAGCTTTCTGCCGTTGTCAGGGTGCGTAGCCTTTCCTGCACTGGTTTCTGAGCTCATTTCTTTTGTTGTTCAGGTATTGACTCGTTCTCTTGTTGTTAATGTTCTAGGTTATTCTCTTCTCCTCTACTCAAAAAAACTCAAGTCTCGAAACCTTTTTTTTCAAATATATATATAAATACACAACCAGAAATTCCCGTTCTCGAAGCAGAATAGAGAAGTCTTATTAGCGATGTTTCAAGTTGTTACTGAAGCTTAGCGATAATCCAAAACAGGTCTTTGGCTTAGTGGCTATTTCTTGGGGTTGATAAGCGAAATTAGTGACCAAAAATATAAAAGATTCTTAACGTTTGAAGAAGCCCAAAAAAGCGATAAACACTTTCTGTTGACGTTCTTGTTTTTCCTGTTTGGTTGCCCTTGGGTTACCAGAAACTTATTTGTTTCCTTCAACTAAAATAGTTCTTGCTCTTTTTTGCTGGAACCCAAGTTTTTTTTCGCTGCCCAGCCAGGAATAGAATGTTCATATTCTTCCCCTTCATGTTTGGCTTTTGGGGCTGAAGGCGCTATTAATAAAAAAGCAGATGGAAGATTATCCATTGACAGGTCACAGGATTGATTTAAGGGGAGGAAAGCGGAGATTATAGGAGCTGTTTTGCGGAGAGAAAGATAAGAAGAGAAGGACACGTGCGGCAAGGAAGGTTTGGTCACGTGCCACTGCTGGGCTTGCTTGCGCCAGCTTCTGCGTTTGCACCGTACTCCTGGATGATGCTACTTTCTGGCCAGGCCATCTTGTCTGCGCCAGCAGCTGTAGGAGAACCAGCACTGTGAATTTCCCATTCTCCTTGAATAGCTGCGAGTTCTGGACGACTTCATTGGAAGACCGAAATCATGGATTCCTATACTGAAGATATTTTGCTTTTGTACAATAAAGACACTAACTGGGACGAATCTTTCACCTACAGCTACATTGTTAAAACAGCAAATGACTTGATCAGATTCAACATTCCATCCACCCCCTTTAAAGTCTCTCTTTCAGCTAAAACAAGACAGAATGAAAACACCTTCAGCAACTTTGATATTTACAAAAGCCAGTTTAATCAACGGCAAATGCAGGGGCATATCTCCTATATAACCTACAATGTGAAGGAGTGTATAGAGGTTTTGAGACAGAAGTCTCGAAAGAGCAATCTTGACGACGAGCACATGAATCTGATCATAAAACTAAACAACAGCTTCAAAAAAAGTATACATATAAACGATTACATTAAAAATTTTAGCCACTACTACAAAGACGTGCTTACGGGTACAAATAATGGTGAAGGAAGCGATGGATATGACTACTTTCCAACAAAGTCTTTCAGAAATAGTAGCTTTTTATATGGCAAAATGATGTTCACAGGTGATAGCAACAGTAGATCTGTGACATCAGGTATTTATATTAGGCAACTTTCGTTAAATAGCAGAGTGATAATGAATTTTCAATCAGATTCTACGCTGCAACGTATTGCATCAACATCAGCTCTCCAGTATCAAAGTCCCTTCAAATTTATGGAAGTGACATACAATACAACAGAGTCACTAATAGGATTCAAGCTTTTGCAAAAGCTATGGATCAATCCTGTGGAAAGATCATGTTTTAAATTGGGATTTGAACTATGGCATGGATTTAAGAATTTCACTCCGCACTCTTCCATTTCATTTCAATACGACACTGTCTCATCTCAGCAGTCAAAACCTTTGAATTTCTCAATGAATATCAATCCACTGCTAGGCCATTTGGTAGTTACATTTGGTATGTGGGAAAATTTGCATTGCTATGATGCTATAAACAGAAAGAGATCAGGTATGTTTTCCCATTTCTTTTTGAATGTCTATTCATTGAAGTCTAAACTTAACATTGGCTATCAATACAGACAAATGAAGGTTGCTGTAAACTTCAGTGACCGTTATTTAAGATTCAAACACGGTCTACAATTAAGCGATAAATTTACCTTAAGCTTTGGCGGTGTTATGAAACTTGATAGGGATATATTAAATAAATCCAATCCACTAGATAACTTGTTAAACTATGGTGTGGAATTGAAGTATATAGGGTGAACCCTCATAAGCTAATTTTTGAATCTTGACCTTGATAATTCATATTTATAAATTTCCTCTCTTAACTTCTCAGCGAGAGATGATTCTTGTTTATCATTGTTTTTTAAGGTATACAACACGTCTTCCATGCCAGCCCTTTGTCCGTTTTGAATTATCCATTCCATTGTGTTGAAAACTTCTTCCTGATTTATTAGATTTGCTTTTATTATTGGTAAAAATTTCTGGTTCATTTCAAACTGAATTGAATTTGTCATAAAGATGGGAACAATATTGCTTTTCTCCAAAATATCAACTGGGAAAAGTTGCCTTAAGTTTGTTGAGTAATCAAAGCGCATGTTCTTTTTCTTGACAACAGTTTTTTCAATTTCAGCATGATTTAATATGCTTATCCATGATAGTTTCATAATACATTCTTTGTGGTCATAATCAATTATAGCATCTTTTGGCAAAACATATCTGTCATTTCCATTATCTAGAAACTCAAAAACTAAATCACAAGCAGTGGAGTATTTGCTCTGAAAAGCTGTCAGTTGTTCATCATATCTAAGTTTCTTCTTTTTCTTATCAGGTTTAGGTAATTCGTCACATGAGTTTTCTATTTTCACTTCATGTTGCATTAGCTCATCATGCTTTTTATTAGAAAGGTTCTCGTCATCACTAGCTATAATTTTGCCATCAAAATCATTTGGTTTATTTATAGTGTCAACTTCCATTAGTGAGTCACTGTCTTCAACCTTAGCTTGCACAGTTGAATTGGGAATGGCTTTTCGTTGTTCATTGATCAATTCATTTTGTTCGTCTTTCTCAACAATAGGTTGACTTTGGGCTTCTTTTTCAGCGGTGAAATCAATTTTGCCATCTTTTTCATTAGAGGATTCATTGCTATCGTTAACTGGTGTATTAATAATTTTGTTGTTATCGGTTGCGTGTTCATGAGATAATCTGGTTTTATTTTCGGAAACCACATTTGGTAGCTTAATGCCATTAGTTTCTGTTATTGTCGTACTACCAGCATGATTTTTAACATTGCTGTCGTTAGTCTTGTGCTGTTTTAAGATCTGGTCACTCTCATCTTGCTCTTTTAAAAAGTCTTCCTTTAATTTTTGCAAAATATCTCTTTCTTCCTGGAGTTTTCTCCTTTTTTCTTGAATTTTCTTTGAAAATGCTAAAAGCTTTTGCTCAGCCTCCTTTCTCTCTTTTTTAATAACTTCAATTTCTTCCATTTTCTTCAGCCTAGCTTTATCTTTCTCTCTGTTTGTCCAACTAGCATCAACTTTCATTTTTCTCGCAGTGTCCATAAACGACTTGAATTCACTTATTTCTTCCTTTGTTCCTTTACCAGAAGCCAATGTTTTCATTAGCTTAGATAGGTGGTCATCTTTCTTACCCATCAGATTCAAGTTGTAAATCATTTTTTTATCTTCTAGAGCCTTCTCAGACACTATTTCTTCACTTTTCAAGTCCTTGGCTGAAAATTTAGCCACATGGTCTTCCCTTAACTTCTTTTCTTGCTCTTTCAGTGCATATTTTTCTGCATCAATTCTTGCCATGCTTCTTCTAAATCGTTCTAATTCAGATATTTTCTCTCTTCTTTGTTTTTCCTTCTCTAGCTTTTCTTTTTTCTTCTCTATCTTTGCAAGCTCTTTCTTTTTCTTATCCTCTTCTTTTTGCTTTTGCTTTAACTCCTTTTGGGCTTGCTTCTGGATTAAAAGCTTTTCTTTAAGTTGTTTTTGTTTTTCCTTTTCTAAATTTTTAATTTCTTTTGATTTTTGCTGTCTCTCTATTCTTTCTTGTTTAACTTTGAGCTTGAGTTCTCTCTGCCTCTCTCTCTCTTCAAGAAGATCTTCTTTTAATTTCGTTTGCTCTATTTCATATTCTTCCTCTATCTCGTCATTCTTCAGAATAAAAAGCCTAGAATTAAATTGATGAAAGTTGTTAATTTTCATTACTGTATCAAAGATTCTATGCATTGATCCATTCATTGATTGATGCGGTACTTCTTTTGGTGCATTTTTAATTTTATGATTACCATTTGGGGCCCTTTCAAGATCTCTGAAGTACTTTAAATATGACATAAAATAATGGTAAGGCTGTTCATAATCATTATTTAAATAGGAAAGTTTTAAAAAAAATATCTTAATTGACATGTTGTTGTTTATATTATGCGAATCTCTTATTTTGTGATAATATTTCTTAAAAATAACTGGTTCATATAGCATAGTTTTAATTGATTGTATCAATGATGCTTGTAAAACCCCTGATTCTGCTACAGACAACATATTGTTTAAATTATCTCCTTCATTGCTTTCTTCAAATTCATTGTTCAATGTTGGTATACCAGCTACCATTTTATATCGATCTTCCATTTCACTGTCTGATTCGCCATTTGAATCAAGTTTTCTTCGTTTGTCATTATTTTCAGCCCTATTAGTTCTTGACAAACGCCTTTTTGATAACATTTTCTGAAAATAAAATCAAAAGAACAAAAAGAATATAAACCAACAAGTATATTTACAATTCCCTCTCTGTAGTGGTTTTAAGTGTTGTTATTCTGTTGAAAGAGGGACTTGCTGAAATTTAAAAAACACACAAAGTTGTTATTTCTTTTTTGCTTGAAAAACTGCTTTTGTCCAGAAGTAGAAGCTAATAACCTTATTACCGTTTTAGGACAAGTGAACCTTTTTTTCAAGTATTATTTTTTTTCACACTATAAAAGGTTGGGATTCTCTTTTTGTTAGTATGAATAGTAATGTGGAAGGGCAGAGAAGACCAAACAAGATTAATTTATTTTATTCTGTTTTTGTAGTTGATTGGGTAATATATACCATGATTCTTAATATCAATGATATAAATTGAATTCATTTTGTAGAACTATTGGCCTCAATATAGGTGAGGTATAAAATACGTTATAATCATATATCAGTACATTCAAACTTTGCTTTTCCAAATAAATAAATATGATGACATGTTGTCGCCCCAAACGGATTCGCCATATGAACGAACTATTGACTTAGCCAAACACTGAAAATTCTGATTTTTATTTATTTGTTCAAAAAAAGAACATGGTCAAGAAATTGATGTACTTTGCTACGTGATTTAATGTATATTGTAATATCTATATTGAAGCTGCTACAGCTTTCAGATAAAAGCTGTTTTCTTTGTTTTTGTTTTCTAATAATGATGTTATAAATAATTTTCATGCTAATCATGAAGCTTTCAATAAATGGAGGCAAGGATTATAAACGTTATTCAAAAACTTTCTGAATTTAGTAACAAAAGAAAAGAAAAGTTCTGTTTTTCAATCAAGTTCATATTGTAATTTTATCTACGTTGCATGCATAGCACTTAAATTAGGGGTTTTTTATTAGCTTGTTGCAAGCTTCGCAGCTTTTTCTTGTTCTGCTTTGTGCGTTTTAGGCCTCGGGTCTTTCTCTACTTGTGATGCTTAATTTCTCATTTCCTTGCTGCAGGCTTAATAGTGTTTTTTGATTCTGTCTTGCTTTTAATTTGCTTTTTTTAAGTTTATAAACTATAGCAGCAAACTTTTAGCACTGGAGACGTTCTTCAATTAGATCCATGAGAAAGAGTCCTTTAAAAGATTTGTTTATTTTACTAGCATCATATTTGACGAAAATTTTTTTCACGTTAATGCATTTTTCACGTTAATGCGTTTTCATTGGACCTGTGTACAGAATACAAACATGCAAAAGAGCCAACTTCAAACCACTACATCCCGGCCGAAGAATGTATGAGGATGATTATCTTTTCAATCTCTTAGTTCCCAAGCAGTTTTACCTGAGTGTTTTTATACTGTATTTTGACTTTATATATCAAAAGATATTCACCAAATACCCCTTTGTTCAGAAGGTCTTTTCCAATAAAACGAGATTACAAAACAACAGTATAAAAAACAGTGACAGCACAATCACAGGAAATGCTGGCCATATTAAATCAATAATCAAATTAGCCAAAGCTTTAACAATTTTTCTTCTGACAAGAAGTCTGATACTAACATTAACTTCCTCTGACAACGATGACGTGGCTACAATAGTGACAGGAGCATTTTCTGCAATAGCTACTATATATATCGCATTAAAGTGTTCTGTTACAGACAAAACTTCAACCATTTTAAAGTGCTCAATTAATGCTAAAGATAGATTAAAAATAGTCATTGAATCCGATATATTATTATCTTTCAATCCGCTGATTTTGTTTTATTTGAAGCAGTTTGTCCCAAATAACATCGGTGTATTGATATTTGTAAATAGCTATATCGTAAGCATAAGATTTTTACAATGTCTCAGAGAAAGAAATTGGTTAAATGTTGCGAAATACGGTCTCAACTATCCTTTACTCTATCTGCAATATCGCGGAGACAATATCAAGGTATTTTACTGGCTAAAAATTATACAGGCCTTATATGGTTGCTACTGGGATCTTTTCATGGATTGGAAGCTACAGTTGGGTATTGAAAAGAGGATATTAGATAAAAAAATCACCTACTTGTTGGTTTTCGTTGGTATATTATTCAAATTTGGATTTTTGTTCAACCCTATATTTCAACAAATAGCCCTAATACCATTGCTCTTAGAAATCAACAGAAGATTAATTTGGGTATTTTTAAGATTAGATTATGAGTACTGCGTGTTGTAGGTTTCCTAATTATATGATATATTAAGCTGAGTATATGTAATTTCTATGTATCTTTGCAGAATCATTATCTTCTGTGTTTATTTTTGAATGCCTTATATTGATTATCTCTTCTTTCACCTTTAGTTAAATATCTAAATTTCTTTTTCTTTTTGCTAGTATTACTTTCTTGTTCTTTATAGCTCTCTTTTGCAATCAATTTAACATCTTCGTTCGAACCCATTCCCATGAAAGAGGCATAATCCGCAGCCCTTTTGATGGATTTATTTAAGATGTCCTCGTTGGAACTAATATCAACTCTATTAGCTTTGGCTAAAAACTCAAAGTTGTCATTCGTTTCTAAAGATTCTATTTCAACTTTTGTATTATCTTCATATACTGTTTTTTTCTTTAAAATAGGTTTGAATGACTCCTCTGCTTCCTCATCACCCAAAGGTTCAACAGCAGCGACCGAATTGTCGGTAAAACCCTTCCACTCTTCGTCCTCGTCTCCACTAGATTTAAAATCTCCGATTTCAAGCATCTTTTCTTTCAATTCTTTCAGTTGCTTCTGAACTGTTTCTTCTCTTTCGTGCTTTATTTTACGTCTTTCTTCAATTCTCATAAGTCTGGCTTGTTCTTTTAAAAAAACCTGTGCATTTTTTTTTCTTTCAACCTTTCTTTTGTGAAATCCAGTCAGATAATCGAGTCTGGAGGTTTTGTCAAAGACGACTTCCTCAGTAGCTTTGACATTTTTGTTTTTATTTTTAGCATTTTTATATTTCAGTCCTCTTGTGAGCACATCTTTATTAGTGAACGTTTTAGCCATTTTTATTATAAAAAAATAATAGTGGTTGTGACAAATAAATATCCAAGCTCTTCAGAAACAGTATTTGGTCGGTTAACATCTCTTGAACATCTGTTAGTAAAGTCTGTGATGAACATGTTCAGTTTTCTGTCATTAATCACTATTGCATATATAAGATGAGATTTTCATGAATCCGAAAGCGGTAATTGCCGTTTCCCATCAGTCAAAACAAGATCTTGAAACTGAAAAAGCAACTCATGCACGTGACCATATTGCTGTTTGTGCTTCTGACTGGCTAGTACGCCCTTCACCCATTCAGTTTTGTTTGCTGCTTTTATCAGTTTACTCTCTTTAGTTGCCAGCCTACTAGCTGGTTTATTTCCACATATAATACCATTTACATACAGTTGATCGCTGATCCTGAAGAGGATCGTGATACCTGCACATGACCCTTAGACTCTAGAATGTGCTGCTAGCGCCAAAATGCCAGCAATGCTAAAGAAGAGTCAGGTGATCAGTGCATGTATTGCTAAAAAACACGTTACACTTAATCTGGTTAATCTATAAAGAACAGTGGCAATATGCACAACAACAATCCAAAGTTATATCAATACAACACACAATGCTTGAAAACATACTCCCAGTGACGAGATTTTTGCTTGTCGCCACAGCCGTTATCACATTTCTTCCAGTATCTGGGCTCGTGCCATCGAGCTATCCGCTGATATATTTGAGTGTTCCTAGCATTATTTTTAAACAGCCCACAAGACTGTTGACTTCTTTTTTCTTCTATAATTCAGATAATAATGTTTTCAAGCTACTAATGAGATTTTATTCACTGTACATGCATTCACAGCATTTGGAAATTTCATATTTTACCAGACTCTCTCAGTATATCTACTTTTTATTTTTCAATATGACGATGATAATATTAATGACTTTCTACTTTAAAAGCCAAGTATACTGGGTTTTGGAGCCTAGTTTACAACTACTTTTAAGTTTCACATATTCTATGGTCTTTTGGGACAATGATATAAAGTACTATGGTATTATACCAATCAAGTGTAAATATACTTGCTTGATTGATTTGTTTTTCAGTTTTATCTTTACCTCTCGAAGATCATTCGTAATGCAATCAGGAATTCTAGGTTTAACAAGTGGCTATATTTATAATTGTTTGTCTACTGAATCATATGGGCCTGTTTTTGGCTTTGTTAAATATAAAATATTGCACCTAAAAGAACCTCAGTATATTTGGGAACAAAGCACCGATTTGAAGGGAGAAATTCATAAGTTTAAAACTATAAATCCATCTTACGGTATTGATAGCGAAAAAATAGTTAGAGAATACGGCTTCAATGGTGGAATACCTTTGTACCCACCTTGGGTTGATAAACTACTAAGTCTAAGCAAACCAAAGGGGAAAATGATGAAATCCAATCTGGTCAATGTTGGTGTAGATAATGGAAGAAAATTGGGAAGAACAGATCACGGAACATCAACTAAAAATGAAGTGACAAAGAAAAACGTGGAAAAATCTAAACCTTCCAGCACAGAGGGTAATACAAGAGATGCCAGATCAGCTGCGAACCGCAAAATAGCGGATGTTTGGGCAAATAAGTATTAGTAAATGAAGAATTAGCTGCCTATGCTACTTCATGGCGCGTTTATGATCTATCTACATTTGCTCTTAAATTAGATTATATCTCCCCCTTCAGAACCCTGCTTTTGTGCTAAGCAAGTATCTTCAAGCTCAGCATTAGTAGGACTTGTTGTAGCTTAACTCTTAGTAGCGTATCTTAGCGCTACCGAATTTTCTTCTGCGGCGTGAAACATTTTTCTAAATTATTCAGTGATATCAAAGGCTTGGAGCAATCACCATAAAAAGCAACAGAAACCCTGCCAATATCCACGATTACCTGATATATAACTGACTCCTAGCAGATCAAATATATTTACTTCTATTTGTTTAATTAAACTGAGCTTTGTTTCGTTTGATGTTTGAAATCCAAGAAATTAACCCAAAAACTTTCAACAAGGATTCTTATTATACCAGTACTTTGAACGAGGGTAATAATAAGCGATTCAAGAGAGCAATTGACAACTACTACACTGAGCCAAGTGACAGAAATGTGGACGAGCATCTGATAAAGGAAATTGAAACTGTGAAATATTACAAAAGGTTTTTAACAATGAGCGATGAAAACAGCAACAATTCCCGATACGTGAGCAGCTACATCACCAGTGTGATGAAAGTCAACAAAGAGGCAATCGCGGCTACAAACGACCCAAGCACTATCAATAAGCCACAATCAAGCGGTAAATTTGAGCTTCCCAACAACATAAAACTTTTATATAAAAGCACCAAACCCCCTGAGCGGATGCTGCCGAACAAAAGTATTTGGACTAACAAGAGTGAGAACTACAGAAAGGTGCGAATGAATAATATCAAAAAGGTAATGACAAGCAAAAGAAACCTCATTCCATACATTGAGAATTTAGACGAAAAAGATCATAAATCAATCTTCAAAAACAATTTTGACCGCCTGAGAGCCATCAAACATAGGCGTACTAATAAGTAGACTGATGATGCTGAATCGGGGAGTAATAGTGCTAGGATGGATTGACAGGAAAATATGGTAGCGCTGGAAGAAAGTCCATGAAAACATCCAGTTGAATAATTAGATATAAAAGCAGCCTGTTGAATATTCCAAAAGGCCTAAAATAAAGTGGATTATGGAAGAAATTCATAGACTTTAGGGACAAATAAAGTGTTAAACCGAGCAAAATCGCCATGAAAGAGGAAGTGGAAACAGATGCTGTTTTAAATGAAACTCCCATGAGGTTACATCCGGACATTGCTGAGAATGATTTGCCTGAGATATCTCTCACAGCTCTAATCTTGGGACTAATAATGGGTTTATTACTAACAAACATCCGAAATTTTAGGTTTATTGGGCTTCCAATAAACATCATTTGTCTTTGTATTTTTCACTTTTTGGAGTTTTACATCACTGCCAAGTATAACCCTACTCAGGTGACAACCAACTCCTATATTTTGAAAAATGGCAGTGCATACACTGCAGCTACTTTGTTTTCTTTAGCTGAATGTGTAATTACGACATATTTTGTAAACAGAGAAAGAAAAGTCACTTTGGGAGCGATGATTATAATGTCAATTGGATTGATATTAGTTGTAGCTGGCCAATTTTTCAGAAGCTTGGCTATGATTACTTGCGGCAGCTCATTTAACCACATTGTACAGCATAGAAAGAAAAGTGATCACCATTTGATTACTACAGGGATCTACAGAGTTTCGAGACATCCATCCTACTTTGGGTTTTTTTATTGGTCGATTGGGTTGCAACTATTGTGCTTAAACTTGGTTAGTGCCGTAATATTTACAATTGTTTTATGGAAATTCTTTAATAATAGAATCCAATTAGAGGAGAAACTTTTGATTGATTTTTTTGGTAAAGATTACAAGCAGTTCAAACAAAAGGTTAGTGTTGGTATTCCATTCATACATTAGATAATACGAAATCTAATTACAATATAATATATAATTCTGTGATTATACTATAAAACCGTCTATACATTTTTATTATTTCACCTACCTAATCGTCGCCTGTTAAATCTATATAAGTATCTCGAGCTAATTCAGTAGAGGCTCTTCTTTTTCGGAGATTTTCGGGCTGTCTAGTCAGATTCCCATCAATAGGAGTAACTGAGCTGTTGTTATTAATTGGTCGAATAACTGTTTGAGTTGAACTAGACGCTTGTGTTAATGGTGAAAAATTGTTGTTTTCGTTGCTTTCTACAATATTATTGCCAGAAGCCATGGTTAAGTTGAAGTGATTTGCCAAAGAAGCTGTTAAGTCTCTTCCGTCATTTCTTAAAGAAGGCATCTCTTCTTCTTCTTCCTCTTCACCATATTCTTGCTCACTGACTGGATTTTCTTGTGGTTCTGGGGCAATATTACCCACTATTTCTTCTGATTCTGCAGTGTGTAAAACTGGTAGCTGAGCTTGAGCTTCATTTGCTAAGACTTGATTGTTGTTCACAGCAGCAGAAGTTCCTGAATTTACATCATCTTCATCTTCACTTGATATTAAAACAATGACCTCAGGCTCCAGCTCACTCTTTTTTTTTGGTGATTCATTCTTAAAATAGGTCTTGTCAGATTCTCCATTGCCATCTGAATCTGAATCATCCATGCCATCACTATCATTCTCTAAATATTTATATGATCCATCTTTCCTGATCTCAACTTGCTCATCATTATCGTTTTTACAGTTGTTCAAGATCTCAGTTGTGTAGTCACAGATCCTTATGTCAGATAATTTTAGTTTTTCTTGGCAAACAGGACATTCCCATAAGGGAACCTGCCTTTGAGCTTCCAAGTACCACTGCGCGTCAAAACATTGAATATGATCACAGAATTTTGATCTTACAGGAAATTTCATTCTACAATATGAAATGGGGCATTGTAGGGACATTCTCATTGTTTCCATTTGTAGTTCTTCATCGTCTTCGTTCAAAATTTTTTGAGCTTTTAGAATGGTAGTCGGCTTATCTATATGCTCATTGATTTTTATGGCTCTATTGTAAAGCTGCAACCCGTTAAAAGATTTTACTAGGTATATGTTGCAAACGTATTGGAAGTTTGTCCGAAGAAAAGTGATTTGAATAGTATTATCTTTTAGAACTTCTTTTATTACATGCTCTGTTAGTCTTGCCGGCTGTGCTGTTTCAGGTTTGTTTTTTATTCCTCTTATGTAGTCAGAAACTTGATGATTGTTTATTTTAATTTCTATTGGTGACGGAAAACTTATGTATTCATTTTTACTCATCATACTTTTTATTGGAGCACAGTACAATAATAATTCATATGAGTAAGCAAAATTTTCGGTGCTTGTTCTATTCAATCTTTCAACATCAGATTGCGAAAGCTGAAATTTGATTATTTCAACTTTTTTAGTATATGACTTTGACAGAAGCTGTCGTTTCACTGATCTCGTCTTCATGAAGAAGGGTGATTGAATATATCCAAAGTTGTCTAACAAGGCCAATGTATCATTATTATAAGTATCAATACTCGGTATTGCTGATGAGCTGCCTTGGGGAGCTTGATGAAAAGAACCAGCTGGATTAACATTAACATCATGCATCTGCTGCCCATATGCTCCTTGTGGTGTGTACTGAGAAACAAGTCCGGGATCTAGGCTTCCCACTTCATTAAAAGCTACAGTAGGGAAGATTTTTCGGTTAAGAGTGCCAAATAAACATTTTTGAGACTTGATTAGCGCTCTAGCAAATAAAACAGCTAAACGTGCATGAGGTGCCTCAATACAACATTGGTAGAATACTTCCCCCTTTGGTATGAAAGAATTGTAGTCATCGGGAAAGTTATAGATCACAAACAGAATATAATAAAAGTAAGCTGCCCCTGAAGAATATTTGTTGGTAAGATCTGCTGTGTTATAAACAGTAAATGGGCCTGCCAATTCTTTCCATTTTCTTTCTAGTGCTGCAATAAGGTCTTTTTTCAATCCTGTTTTAGGTAAATTATACATAACCAGCAGTACCTTTAGTTGTGTAACTTTACATTTATTGAGAAGGGTTGTTACCTTTTCCTCATTTTGTATTTTTGTGCGTGTTCCTCCATCTATTGGTAAAAAGAATTGATCTTGTGGATTAATTCTTGCCATTTCTTGTGTATATTGACCATGTAAAAGTATATACTTGAATACACATATAATCCATATATATATTTAAATATCAGATTATGGATATATGAGAGAATCAGAAAATCAAACAATAAATGCTTCAATTAAAACAGCCTTATAATCTGTATGTTCTAAGCAGTAATTTCTGGTTAATGGTTGCTCAAAGTGTTTTATATAGTGTTATTTACTTCATCGAATGGCACAAAACATGTAGGAACTAAGAAAAATTTTAGCTAGTGGAGCTGATTCCTTTTATCACATGACTAGTATTAAATTTTAAACGGGTCACATGATAAAGTCCTGCAGACGATTAATTTGCGGGAGGTGATTAAGTGATGGCACAGAAAGGCAGCAAGCTTTATAATACAGCAAAGTAGTAGTGGAGTTGAACCAGGATTTAACCATTGAAGACTTATATCTTGTTTATAAAGAACAAAATAAAGCATTGAATTTAACATATAATCCACAAGATGACTTTTAGTGGTAAAAACAAAGCTCGAAATAGCAAATTAAAAGATTTCAGTATAGGCGAGAAGGATGTAATACCATCTTTAGTGACCACTAAAGATGAAATTGATGATTCCAAATTAAAGGATACTGTTGAATTAATATCCAAAGACAAGATTGCCTCTTGTAACAAACAGTTTAAGATACCTGAAAGCACAGCTGGTGATGTGGAAAAGAAAATTCCAATAACAATCATTACAGGGTACTTGGGATCAGGAAAAAGTACAATGTTGAACTATATCACAAATAATATAAACAAATCCAACCTAAAGATTGCAGTTATAATGAATGAATTTGGAGATACGTTGGATATTGAAAAATCGATCACAATATATAATAAAGAACAAAACAATAGGGATGAAAAAGAGAACTTAGTTGAATGGTTGGATTTGGGCAATGGATGTATCTGTTGCTCTGTTAAAGATGTGGGAGTTAAGGCTATAGAAGATTTGGTTAAGAGACAAAGAGGAAACATTGACTACATAATTCTAGAAACTTCTGGTTTAGCCGAGCCTAGCAATATAGCGAAAATGTTTTGGTTAGATGAAGGTTTGATGACAAATATAAAGTTGGACGGAATTGTTACAGTGCTAGATGGCTCCAATATTGAAAATATATTAAATAACGAAAAAGATGATGATATTGCAATTCGGCAAATAGGAATTGCTGATAAAATTGTGCTGAACAAAATCGACAAAATGGACAAAACAAAACTTCCTATGATTGAAAAAGAATTAACAAGTATAAACAGCTGTAGTGAAATGATCGTTACTGAATATGGAAAACTAGATGATTTGGAAAAGATTTTATTTCTGAACGCATATTCAAATTTCAAAGATTTCAACGAAAAAGGGGACATAGAAAACAGCAAGCCACACAGCGAGAGTACTATAGAAACAATTAAACTGGAAATTCCTGCACTCAACAGCATGCAGCAATATACTAGGCTTAAACAATATTTGCAAAAAATACACTGGCAAAATTTTGGCTACAATTATGGTAGCAACGACGGCTCCAAAGAAACAGCTAATATTTATGGTGATATTTTAAGAACTAAAGGACTGATTGTTTGTGAAGGATTTGATCCTTTTACCGAAAAACCTGCTGATGGTTTTACATACAAGGTTCTTCAAGGAGTGAGAGATACTTTTGATATTATTAATACTTCTTCTAAAATGCTAGAAAACATTAACGGGGGAAAAATAGTTTTGATTGGAAGAAAACTTAACAAAAAGCTAATGATTCAGGAACTAAAGCATTTGCTTGATTGCAGTGTCGAAGAGAAAATTCATGTTCATTCAGAGAACTGCAACCATTAAGTATTAAGTGCAGATGAATTAATAAAAGTGATATATAGTAAAAGACTACTATCACATGACCAACAAAAGGTTTTCAGGTGGTAGAAGTCACACTTAGAAGTTTAGTCACGTGAAAAACCAGTGAAAAACAGAAGTTAGAAAATCATTAATCTGTTCACATCTGGAAAATTTGCTCTGCACTTTCATTCTGGTTTTGTTAGAAATCAATTAGCATAGACAAAACCAAACATTCCAGCTTTGTCTTACTGCTTGTTGGAAAATGAACAAAAGCTCAAAGTGCAACAGAAAAGCTGTTACTTTAATTGTTGGGTCTACACTATTGGCCTCATATTTTATCTACAACAATAAAGATATTATTCAAGAAAAATTGTATAAGTATTTACCATACTGGAAGAAGGAAAAAGGAACCAAAAAAAGAATAGCAGTATTGGTTTCAGGATCAGGATCAAATTTGCAGGCAATTATTGACAAAATTAACGACAATACCATCCCTAATGCGGAAATTGTATCTGTTATATCATCATCCAAGAAGGCTTATGGGCTAACAAGAGCAGCAGAGAACAATATTCCAACAACTGTCCATTCTCTATATCCGTACTATAAAGGAGTTTCAAAAGACGATAGTGAAAAAAGAGCTGCTAAGAGAGTAGAATTTGAGCTAAAACTAGCTGAGATCATCAACAGCACTAAGGCTGACATCGTGGTTTGCGCCGGCTGGCTACTAATTTTGGGAAATGATTTCCTAACGAACGTGTCAGGGGATGTTCCCATTATAAATCTACATCCAGCTTTGCCAGGAGCTTTTGATGGAACGGTTCATGCCATTGACATGGCCTACGAAAGTGCTAAGAAGCTGAAATCCGAGACCGGCAAAAACTTTACGGCTGGTTGTATGTGTCATTATGTTATTGAGGATGTGGATAAGGGCGATCCAATCATCGTTAAGGAGCTAGTAATTAATCCTGAAGAAGAATCCTTGGAAGATTATGAAACAAGGCTTCACAGCACAGAACACATAGCAATTGTTGAGGCTATTAACAAAGTTTTGGGTGATATATAAAAGCAGAGCTATGTACCAGACAAACAATATTAAAAATAAACAGCAAAAAAAACCTTTTTCTTTGCGTTTCAGGCTTTCTGACTTTGACTGATTAGTTGCTACTTATATAAAGATACATACTTCTAAATGGAGGTGTCAACATCAAATTCAGCTATAACTTGAGTTCTGAGAACACCAGTGGTACCTCTAGCAAATTTATAAGATTTCTGTTTGACCTCTCTGACGTTTGGAGTTCTGTAATTTCTCAATAGCTCCGCATCCTTACCAATTTCCATCACACAAACGTCCACATTTGAACCAGAGCCTAAATCATTCCAGATACCAGCTTCAATGGCATCTGAAGCAAGCTTTATAGCCTCTTCTTTGGTCATATTCATTTTAAACTCCGATTCTAGAACTGCCATAGCAGCCAAAGAACCTGATCCTAAACTCTGGTAGTAGCCAACATCGGTGGAGCCATGCGCCTGGACAGAAAACAGATGGGCTCCAGTAGGATCAACACCTGCTACAATCAGGTAAGCCCCCAAGTGACCTTGGTATTTAAATAAGTGCTGTTTTAGCAGCTGCAAAGAAGTCACAACTCTTGGTTCTCTTTTGGAGTATAGTTGCTGCAACTCTAGTTTTGATCCTATCAACTGCGTTACAGCTTCAGTATCGGCTGCGGTACCTGCTCCCGCACACCAAATCTTTGGTGCCATTCTATGAAGCTTTTCACAGTTTTTATCAGCTACGATTGGGCCCTGTGTTGATCTTGTGTCTGCTGCTATCACAACTCCGTTGTCAAACTTCAGTCCTACAATTGTGGTACCTGTGGAGGTTGTTTTAAAGGAAACATTGTGCTGTGTTTCAAGATGCTGATTTCTTTGATGATTGTCAAATGATAGACCCGCCATAATGCAAAAAACTGTAATATAAAGGTGCTTGGTTCTTCTGGTGGTTTTAGGGATTTCTGAGCTAATCTCTCAATCTTGCTTTTTTGCCACCCAGGGCTCGTGAGAAGCAAGGATTGCGGACATAACAGCTCTTACTTTGGACCCCAGCTCAACAACAGTCACATGCGTGCCTCGTGATCAAGACTCCAATGACCTGCCTAGACCAGCAACCTGAAAACCCCAGGAGCTAGTAGGTGGCCAAAGAGAAAGCCAGAGTGGGGCAAAGACCAAAGAAGCCGCCATAGCTGACAGCACTATGCTTAATTCTAGTTTTGCCAACGACATAACATTTGTTAAAGTATGCGTGAAACTAAATTTTGAGTGTGCTGACGGAAAGTTGAACTTGAACAAGATTCTAAAGCAGAAGTTACGGCTAAAAGAAGTGATTCCCTACTATAATATAGATTCAGAGAGCAAAGGCTGGGAGATGTTTGATCCGTCTTGCTTCAAAGAAAGCTTCATAAAGTTTAAATATTATTCCGTGGATGAAATGAGTGAAAAAGAGGACGATGATTTTCTGTTGTACCATGATTTAGAACCCTGGAGAAACACGTTTGTGAATTTAGTGGTGGAAGAGGGCTTAGAGGAGAAGAGCCAGCCCGGTGTAATTGAAGAAAATATATATCGTAAAACGGTCACTGTGAAAGAGCTGGATGATATGAACACCTACTATGACATAACTGCAAATGTGTTCAAGATACTGAACAATTACTACAAGTCTCTGAAGTATCTAAAATTGAAATCACCAAGCGATGTTCTGGTTAGCTCTGAAGAAACAGTAAACAGAGTTAATTTTCAAAACAATGTTTCTGAAGCAAGCAGCACATATTATCAATGGACCAAAGCCAAATACAAAATGAACAATACAGACCTCAACATTCAAATTAGTTCTCGGCAATTAAAATTCAAGGCAAACCTGTTGATTTTGGCAGGCCAATACCAATCAGCGCTGGAATGTTTGAATGATTGCATAATTCAGTTCTATAAAAATGGAGATTTTTTATGGCTGGCTAATGCTTTGGAAATGCTTATTTTTGTTATATTGAATATAGCAGCTATTTCTGATTCCGTGAATGAAGGGATTGAGTTGGTCGTTCCTAGCAGTGTAGATTATCTTATAGACTATGACAAACATTGCATATGCAGAGACAAGATCACGAAGCGAAGTCATCTGCCAAAGAGATCAGTTGAAAAAATAAGCAATGGGCAAAAGACTCCCAGAGAATCTACTGATGCTCCCAGCCTCAAGTCAGTCACCAGTGATAATGTGGATGGGAAGACTGTAGGTGCGCCAAAGAAGCATGTGATATTTTTGCAGGCCCTACCCTTATTGATATGTGATATTTATGAAAAATTGGTTCACTATTATGAATACACAGCGAATGAGGCTTCAAACTTTGTAACAACTATAACACTAAATAACACAGTTATAAATTACCTTCATGTTCTACATTTGTCCATAATAACAAGCGATTTTAATGAATGGCTGGAGAAACTAACAGATATCAAGGTCTTTGACTTTGAACCACATTATTTGCAGCCAATAATGACAGACTTGCAGTTTCAGCTAAAAAAATTTGAAAAAATCAATTTAGTGAAGAATCTTCCAATTTTTCATTCATTTAAATGGATTCAGCTACAAACATCACTCTCAAAAACTCTTGATAATGAAAGAAACTTGATATTTTTGATTTACAGTTGGATATCTGCCAACATAAATGGGTGTGATTTCACTAAGCTGTTCATTTTCAATGAATCAGTAATAGATTTTCTTTTTCATTTTGTACTAAAAAAGTTAGACAATAAAATAATAACTAGAAAATTGGTTATTCTTTTAATTAGTATATCACAAAGCTCTGCTATGATTAACCAAGTCTGTGAAATTGGTGTTAAAAATTATGAAATATTTAGCGCCTTAGAACAAAGAACACTATTTGAAGGATTAAAGGGCTGGCCAAGAGATAATAAGTCTCTGTTAGTCACCTATGAGGCTGTCCAAAGGAATAGTGGAAACAATGTTTTACCTGATGCTGAACTTGCAGAAAAAGTACAATCTGAACAAAAAGTTGATTTAGATGAAGTCTTCAACCCATATAGGGACAAAGATTATTCAAGAGCGGAAAAACTTCCTGTTGTTGAACATATTTATATTAAAAATGAGACAATAATTCTAAATTTAGTTTTCAAAAACTACTACAACATAGATTTACTAGTTACCAACATAAAACTGTGCACAGAACAAAAACAATTCTTAGCTGTTGTTGATTTTACCCCAGCAAGACTCCAATTTTTGAAAACCACGATCGTTACTGTTAAAGTTAAATGCATAAAAGAATTTGCCGAAGGATTTATAGAATATGACAGTTTCATAGTTAATATTGCAGAATTCCAAAACGACGACATTCGAATGTACGAGCTCAATAAAAGAAGCGTCAAAATGTTCAAGGTCTTGCCGGAACAGCCCCTCCTATCAAACAGGTCACCTCTCGAATCCACATTTAATTGTGATACGGTGAATAAATGTGAGCTTCTTATACAAAGAGAAAATGACATTGATATTGAAATATTTGATATAAAAGCTCAATTTGACGATGCTATCATGAACCCTCTTGAATTTTTTGGAAAAATGAAGATTAATCGAGCCGAAAGTTATCTATATGACTACATGGTGACTCAACTGCAACAAAGTATCAACATAAAGCACATTTTTGATAAGAAAAATTTGTGTTTGAACATTGAAGCAGATTTTAAAAAGTTTAAGGCAGCTCCTGCAAGTAAAATTAATATCATTGTGAAGTATGGGTTGACAAGAGACAACATAAAATACATATCTACATTAAATGTGCCTTGGAATATAATGTATAATGAGAAACTTATTGTGACAAACTTAGAAATTCTTCCTTTAAACACCATACCATCAGAGCAAATATCTTTGGGTGAATTAAGTGATTATAATGAGGCAGGAAAACGAGAAAGTTGGCTGCATTTTATAGAGAAAGATCAAGATTTTAAATGGCTGCTGTTGCTAAATGTTAGAAATATATCTAGCAAAGAAATAACTTTGAATTACAGGTATGAAGATAAATTTCAATCAGAAAACTATCTATTTAGTCCTGAGAGGAACCAGCGAATCATCATACCTATTGAGTCCTCGTTATTTGACAATAATCTGTCCAATGAAAAAGGCACAGCATATAACATTTTGATGAACTTCAATAACCTAATTCATATAAACTATACTGAAAACAAAGAGCTTGGTGAATATGAAATGAATTTATTGGCCAATGTGAAACTAGAGGACTGTTTTAACTCTCAAAAACTGGTAAATAGACAGGACATCTCTATTTACTTGTCTCAACATGAAAATGTTCTGACCAAGGGTCAGATAGCCACTATTGTACTAAAACCAGGGCTGAATCTATCTAAAAACAAAAGCCAAAACATACTGGTCTCGCTGATGGTAATCGATACAATCACAGGTAAGGATGTTCTTCAAGATTCCTTCAACACAGTGCTGATAAATGGGATGAGAACTTTCAATATTGACGGCAACCAAAAATCTGTCACTGTTGATTGCATATTCCTGTTGCCAGGAAACTATGAAATAAACTGCCTATGTGAAATAGGCGATGATCCTTCAAGAGTGGTTAAGTTCTTTAGCACCAGGCCATTCACAGTAAGAGTCATTTAGATCTCGTTTATATAAACAGACAGCTATCGCAGCTTGAATTATAGCTTGCAATCTAACATTGAATTGATTAAACATGTCGGAGATAATACCTTCTAGTTATTTTGCCTGTGAAAATTTTTTCACTCCTACGAAAATTTTTCAATGTAGTGAATGGCCTTTATAACCATCTATTTCTCCCAGTAATAGCAAGCATAAAGAACCAAGGAATTACACTGCTGTTTACCTTATAAAAGGATGGTTTATAAAGCAACTTTAAAAAGAGGAGGATTTTCAGGAAGATTTCCAAGAGCCAGAAAAATATTAAAACATTTAACGGATAAACAAAAACCGTTCTACTTAGAGGAGCAGAGCAGAGTTGAAGCTCAAATTCAAGAAACTTCTGCTTTTCCTAAGGGGTATGATCCATCTTTAGGTTTGCCAAAGAATGTCAAAAGCTTTGATGATATTTCAAAAGATCCAGTTTTCATCAACGTAGACGACTACATTCAAAAAACAGTCCCTGAACCAAAGCATAAGAAAGAAGCTAAGACGTTTGAAGAAGAATTGAGGTTGAAATCACTTGAATTGAAAAGACAGTATTTGAAGGAAAGTGTTTTGAAAGAGGAAAGCTTTCTTATTAGTAAGCATCTGAAGCTGAAGAAGCTCGAGGAGCACATGGAATTGAAGGATATTGAACAAAAGGAAAAGCTGTTAGAAACAATCTCGGTTGACAATACTATAGCGTTACCAACAATTAAGAACTTCTTTCAGAATCTTGGGCCTGAGTATGCTCCCTTAATCAAAAAGGACTCCAACAATCAGCTGAATTATGATATTGAGAAAGTCCCAATGGTGAACAAGAGATCCACTGAGGAGGAAGAGTTGTTGGCTTTAAAGAGAGAATATAACGAAAACAAGAGAGTTATTTCTAACAAAATCAAAAGCTTCAACATTCTATTTGACCTAGTGTCCAGCAGCTCTAAGTTTATAACGACTGAAAAACAGCTTGCTAACACCTTAGAGGATGTGTTTGAAAACAACTCAATTCCAAATCCAAACATTGACAATTTCGGTGATTCTGTAACTACAAACTTGTCTGCTAATTTCAGCAAATACGAAAATACAAAGCTAATGAATAAAATTGATCAGGAGGTATTTGATTTCTCTGGTGCTCATGATAAAGTCAAATTTGCTAAGGTGTTGGAGTATTTGGAGGAGGAAAAACACAGAACAGAAGATAAGTAATTTTGAAACTGTCAGAAAAGCACACTTGATAATACTATCACAAACTTGTATATATGCTCATATATTATTTTCAAATGTCTTTAATCAATAGAATGTTATCACCCTTGAGCAAAAGCTTTCCTAGTAGTTCTTCTTTCCCATGGGCATCTTTGGCGACTTTGTATGCATCTTCGATGATCACGTTCATGAACTCATCAATGCCTTTGAGAGTCCCTCTCAAATAGTAGCTGTTAAATTTTTGGCTATCTGATAGTTCAATGCGTACAGCCTGCTTGTTTCCAATGAACTTGGCTAGCTTTGTTAAAGGGAGATTAGAGGTGAATTCCTGTGTGTTTGACATTAATTTTGCGATTGATATAGTGGTGGATCAGATGGAACTCAACAACAAGCAAAAGTAATAAAACAAAAAAATAAATCTATTGAACGGAGTAACTTAAATAAAGAAATCAATACACAAATGCAAACTAAGCTAATGTTAAAGAGTCCTTGGTATGCTTGGTTGCACAGATCTGGGAGCTGCATTAGAAGAAGTCGAAGTGAGGATTGTGGAATTTGTGTTGAGGATTCACGGTCACGCGACTTTTTTGTTTTGGCTACGTGAAAAATTTCTTGCTCCAAGGAGCACAATGGCGATTCGTTACAGCGGCTAGAAGAACAAGTACTGGTGGACTCATTTGCTGATAAAAAGATGATACAAATCCCCAAAAGAAGCCTCAGATTAGCACTGTTTGCAGCTAACAAACTCCTTAATGTTTACTTTGAACGAAGTTGTTTATAACATTCAACAACTATATGACAGCAATAGACAAAGAAGTGTGGAGGAGCTGAACACTTATCTACATTCCTTTCAAAGAACTCCATTTGCTTGGGAGTTAACTTTGAACTACTTGACAACAACAAGTTACGATAATGATAAAATAAGTGTGATTTTGTTTTTTGCCCAAACCCTGAGATATAAAGTGAAATATGATATGGTGCAATTCAAGGAAATCACTGGAGGAGAAGTCAATGACAAACTGTACAAGAATATTATAAGCATTATATCAAATTACTCTACTAGCAATACTTTGGATAGCATAAAAACCCAATTAATAATATCTTTAATTTATTCCTTGAAATATGTGAAAACTGACAATATTTTGTCAGCTACTATTGAAAATTTACAAGAAATTGAGAAAAACAGCTCAAACTTAAATAACTCTTACTTGTTAACCTTCTTGAAAGTTTTACCTGAAGAAGTATCAGGAATCATTATTGACCCTGATGAAGAAGTAGGAAATAAAGACTATTTTTCACTGGAGAATATAAGACTACCTGTGATAAAATATATTGTGTCCTTAATTTTAACTTCCAGTGAAACAACAGTAAACAGCATTTCTATACTTCAAGTTTTAAAAAACTGGGTTTTGGAATTCACGTTAGATGAGTTGCTTTCTGTTGAAAATAACACAATTGTAAATTACATCCTATCACAAGTTTACAGCTTTGATTCTGTGAATGATTTAGCTACTTTGGAGGCCGCACTGGAAGTATTATCAATAATAATTATCGAGTCTAAAGAGCTAATTGATGTAGGCAAAGAAGACATTATTCTACAACTAATAGACTCAATATATGCAATTTATGATAAAGTGCTGAATCCACTATTGGTATCATACAGTGAGACTGAAGATGTTGAGATTCTGGAAATAATTATAAAGTTCATTGTAGATTGCTGCGAATCTTGGGAAATTTTGATAGTCAAGCAGCCCGTTTTTTTTGAAAAGTTGTTACAAATAGCTATTGAATTGACTTTTCCTCAAAACAACATCCAAAATTATCAAGAATTAGACTTCAGAGGCTATTTTTTTAAATTTTGGTGTGATCTGCAGACCTCCTGCTTTATGAAAAGATTCGAATCAACAAAACATCTGTTAGAACCAATTTACGATCAGTTATTCCAAAGATGCTTCTTTATGGTGAACTTCCCTTTGGAATCATTTAGTGAGTTGTCTGATAAAGACATTTTTCTTGACTATAGATACAACATATCAGATTTTTTGAAATCAACCTTCAAAATGTTGTCCACGAAAAAGTTTTTAAACATGTGTTTGACCAAACTGGAAGAACCAAATCAACCTTGGCAGTATTATGAAGTTGTCGTTTTCATGCTAAAAAAGGTTTCGATTGAAATACCATCTTACGAGTCAAAAATTTTGCCTACAATTATTAACCATGTATGTGACTTAACTAGAATAGTGAACATTAATATGTCGTACTTGAATTCTATAAATTTACTTCTAGCTTACTTATCTGAGTGGACTAACAAAAACTTTGAAAAAACTTTGGAAATTCAATTGCTATTTTTGTTTAAACAATTAGATATGAAGGACGTATTGAAAAACGACTCGAATGTTTTAATATCTTCTTCTAATGCATTTATGAACATCTGCATTGACTGTGGCGATAAATTGGCACCTTTTATTGAACAGTTGATTTCATTTTATGTTAACATTGAAAAACTACTTGCTGAGAATGTATCAGGAATAGAAAGTACTGAAAGTGACTTACAATCAAAAAAAGATTTGTCATTGGGTATTGCTTCTGTAATTTGCTCTATTAAGGATGACGAGAAATACGTAGCTGTTCTTAAGCAGTTTTTAGAAAGTAAGGTCAACAACATTTTAAAATATGATTATGAACATGATATTAAGAACTTGTCTGAGTCATTAAACATTTTAGAGTCCATTTTCACTGAAATAAATCCCAGAGATGAAGGCAATATACACAAAGATCGTCTAGGGGATGCAAATTTAAAGATAATTGAAAACATTTACGCCAATGTTTTAAAAAATGTTTTTTTGAAAAACTTGAATAATCAACGTATTATTGAAGATATAACTCACATTTTTTCTGAGTGGATTTTGCATTTACACTTCTTTATAGAGCCAATTCTGAAAGATTTGCTTGAGCTTACTTATACTTCATTCAAGACGCACAAATACAGTGTGCTGTTAGTTTTATCTGCTAAAGTCATGGACATTTACTCCATTGATGACAAGAGCATATATCCTTCTGACTTAATTAATGAATATGTTCCCTTAGTTTGGCAGTTCATTCTAAAACAACACGAGTCTTTTCAAGAGTATTTTATTAATGAAAACATGACAAATATTAGCACTATAGAACTCATGAAATTTGGTGATTTAATTAATGACTATACTCTATTCATCAGCGATACTTTAATTTACTTCCCACTTAATTTTTTTGAAGAAGTGCAGTTATCTAAATTAGTTGTTAATTTTTTGCTAACTGTTAATAAGATATCTGATTTTGACATAAGTTCACTGTCTTTGAGAACCCTGGAAGATTTGATTTCTTGGGGGTTACAAAATCCTCCAATATCTTGTGAAAAGTTCAATTCCACTCCCCCAGCGATTAAAAATGCTGTTATGAATATACTGAAAGAAATGTATTTTGAGATTTTCAAGAGTTTATTCTCAGTTTTATTGCTAACTGATTCCACTGATTCCAATGAAGACGACAACAACGAGGTTAGCTATGATTGTGTTGAATGTTTCTGCAAATTTGTTGAAGTTATTCAAACTTTTGAAAAGATAGATTACCTTATTGAAGATGGCATAAGCAGAGTATTGAAATTATTAGGTGAAAATATCATGAAAGAAAAAGAAACTGAAAAATTCATTCATGGTTGCTATATAGCAGGTAAATACAATGATTACCGAAAACTAGCTAGAACTTTAAACTCTTTTTGTGATTGGTATAAACGAAAATACAATCAAAACACTTAGAAGAGCTTTTGAATCATAACTATTGAGATTTATTAGTATTAATTTTTATTATTTTATATATTTGGCTGTATTAGAAAATCACCTTCTTGGATAAGCTTATGCATTTTGGTGAGTTAATTTTTGAAGAACTTGAGGGTAGGCATTAAAAATTCTATCAAACCTATCTCTATAAGAATGCATATAAACTTCGGGATCATTTCCTAAGCATATAAAAAACGTAGCTGTTCCAGATCTTATAGTTTCATTTACAACATTGACTATTTGCAAACTGATTAGAAAAGAAAAAGCTAATAATGGAGCAGTGTATTTACCATCATCATTATAAGCTGGTTTAGTAAATCTCAAATACAAATATGTGAACAAAGTTGCAATATAAGCTGTGAAAGTCGCATAAAAGCCAATAGCAACATTGATTAAATTGTCATTGATCAAAGCATCAATACCCTTTTCTCTAAACATGTGATATGTTTCTTTGGCTGATCTCAAATAAGATTTACCGTAAATAGCAACAAAAGAATAGGCATAGTGATTGAAGTATTGGGCTAACCAGTCAATGAAAGAGAAAATAAAGTTTAAAATCATCATTCCAATTTGACCCCACTGATTGTTTTGTAAAACAGTGTTTTTCACTAAATTCAAAGTGGCTTTGATAGTTTCTAAAATCGAAACTATTAAGGATCCAAAACAGATACTACCAAAGCAGTACGTAATAGCTCTTTTAAATGAACCCCATATTGGTCTTTTAGGTGGGCCCTGATCACTTTTTGCCATATAATACCAACAGCCATAGACACCTGATACAGAAACGTGAATAACATTTTTAATGACTTCAGTAATGTAATAACCACAAAAGAATACACAAACCATAACACCAATCAATTTGGAATATGAACAACTACCAGTGGATGAGGTGTCACAAGTTTGACTATTGTTTCCCTTAGGGTCAAATCTCATATAGGTAGCTGCAATGACCAAGGAAAACCAGAAAGAAAATCCAGCTGCTACACAAGCACCTACAAATGCAACAAGTAAAATCAATGGATACCATTTAATAACATCCATTACTACTGTTAGAATTTCAACAGAAAGCGGAATTCTGGATCTCATACCCCAATAACACCATGCAGAAAATAAGGTAAACACCAAAAATACTATACCAGCAGACCAATATCTTAAAGCTAAATACATGATTGCCGTACCAAGACCACATACAATATTTAATATAATTCCACAAACAATAAAGGTTCTTGGATGTGCTTTACAAATTACAAATCCAATTATAGTTAGAACAACAGCAATAACTACGGAAAAAATCAAACCTACAGCTGCATTGCTGTTTAATGTAGAGCTATTGTTTCCATAAATGCTTCCACTTCCATAGCTTGAAGACTCCGTGTTCCAGTAGTTAAAAACAATTCCACTAATAGCAATAAATCCTGCTACTGTAGCAAGAAACACAAAAATGAATGGCCAATCATTCCATTTTGGTTTTTCAATAGGAAAAAGCTCACCTACTGAAGATCCTCCAATTGGAGCACCATTCCCTTCATCTTTCAAATCATATTGCTGATCTTGTCTAAATTGGTAGTCCCTGTTGTCATTACTATTTTGTTGCTGATTCTTTTCAGCAAAATCTTGTGGCATCTTATATAAACAGTAACTGAATTAGAGCAAATTCAAAAAGCAGCTATAAAAAAGTTGATCGAAATTGATATTTCTTTGATTTTTATTGGTTTCTTTCTTAGTTTTTTTGCAGAAACAGAGCAGTAAATGATTTCTTGTCAAATTATTCCTCTGAACTTCCTCACTTATTCTGCCACAATTAAAGTCCATCGCATTGGAAATTAATATCAAAAAAAAAAGAAAAACTCAAAATAAAACGTCAGCTACTTGTAATTGTTAAAAATTTTTTAAGGGAAAGACACGAAACCGCATTGTTCTCCTATATATTATTTTATTCTCGTGACAATGGAGACAGAAAAACTCGGAGTTAAAGATTTCGGCCCTACAACGGGGTAACTACAAGCTCAGCGCAAAAAGATTATTTTCCAAAGGTAGACACATGCCATTATTTGAATCACATGACTAGGTAAAGAAACGCTCCATTACAGCAGGTAGTTGTAATAATAGAAGCGCCTATCTGTGTTAAGGTCTACATCAATTAGAACATTACCCCTTTTTATGCATTTGTCCAAACTAACTTTAATTATAGGTAGCAGGTAATTATTGACATCGTTCGCTGATCCCTCAAGGCTTCTTTCCAATTGTGCCAAATCCATTTCTATATCTGTTTTACCGACATTTTTAACCAAAACCTCCAGCACAAGGTTAATATACTCAGTAATTAGATTTTTGCTTAATAGGTAGTCTACACCACCTATGCAAGTAATCACATATTTGCTGAATTTATTTAAAGTTTTGTATTCTTCAATTACACTGGAAAATTCAGCGGTGGAAACGAAGCCAATAGTTTTTCTTCGCAGAAGATTGTATTCAACATATACATCGTTCAATGCCAAAATACTATAGTTTTTCTCAAGCAAAAAATCATTGAATTCTTTGAACAAATCTTTCATAAACCATTTATCTTTCAGACAAGTGTTAATTTCGATGCTGCTTCTCTTTACTGATACACGGTTGTCAAAGCAGTTACTGTAATTGAACTCTCCAACTTCCTTGAAAAATTCCTCAATTTCATTGGAAAGATTCAGAAAGGTGGTAATATCTTCTAGAGAGGTATCAAGAAAAATGTCTAATTCAGTAAGTTTAGACTCCTTGTCTGACAACAAAGACCGTATTCCTCGTTGCTTGTTTATTGTTTCATTTCGTCTCTCTTCTCGTATATTACTTATCAGCTTTTTTGCAATATTGTCCCCTCGTAAGTTCAGTTTGCCAATATTTCTCGCCATCTTTTCACTAGACATCAGATCGTTTATGTCTGTAGACAAATTTTTGTTTTCCTCATATCTTTTGTAGTATATACTGATCTCATTGGGCATATTTTTTCTGTTGACTTTGAGATTCAAGCCCCCAAAGGAGTCTAGTTTAATTTTGCTCTCCAACAAGGGATTTAAACAGATTTTGCAGTTCAAAGCATCTGATTGGTTCATAAAAGTACATTTCTCGCATTCTATCTGGCTTCCTTTGGAGTTATTATTATTGAGATCATTTTTAACTGCCGTACGATAGTGCACCAATTCGTCTTCATTTGTGATGATTGTTCCACATAAATTGCAAGTAAATGATAGAACGTCTTGATTCTGATCCGATATTTTCTCATTGTAGTCAAAACAAACAGGACACTCCCAAGAATGCACTAGTAGGGAAGATTTTTGGACATTAAGATCATTTTTTTGATCATTAACTAGAATTAACTTCACTTTCTTCTTGTTGCCTTCATTTTTCCACAGTTTGTCTCTATATTCAAGATCACTGCAGTTCTCAACATCCTTAAAATTAACAAAAAATCCTTCATTTACATCTTCAAACAAAAACAGAAGTCGTGTGTTTGTAAGGTACAGTTGACCATATAGCTTTTCTCCTGCTTTGCTTAGCAATTTTTTGTTGTTTATAGCAACTGTTATTTGATTATATGTTATAAGATGTTCTTCTTTTGGAAGTAACAAAAACGAGTATGAAGTTAAAACCTCATTATTGTTAAACTTGGGAAGCTTATATATACTCATTAACCCTGCAAATACACAATTGCCATTGGTCTTATCGCATTGCCGGATGATTATTGTTGAACCAGCTTTGTGCCTGGCAAAGAAAGCCACATAAGCACGTGACCAGCATTGCTTTGTAAAAAAATGTCAGCCCGTGACTATGTCAGAAGAGTGCTTGTATAAGTAAGTTTTAAAACAAATAATATATGTACATGAGCAATAAAAGCGGTGTTGGCAGTTTTTCTATTGATTTCAAGACCTGAGAATGTTTACAGTTGTTCTATGAGCAAATCGACATTTTGAACCAGTTTTTTCTCTCTTGCTGCTTTCGATTCCTTAGCATTTTGAGCGGAAAATTTCTCGTACACCTTTTTACTGATGAATGGCTGGGGAAGAGGATCTAAGGCTCCAGAACACCCATCAAAAATCTTCTTTGGCAACGGTTTAAAGGAATCTGACCCTATTTGTTCATAAATAGTGTTGTTATGATTGTCCAGCGCAATGGCAATGTCTCTTTGTAAAACATCCTCCTTGACATCATCGTTAATTTTAGTTGGCCAAATGAAAGGCTTTTCCATCTCCACAATCATGATCTTGTGTTGTCTGGATAACCATCTTCCTAGGTTGTCTTGCTCTTTCAAAAATTTCTTTCTGGTCAACGAGGTAGCAACATTGAACACTCTCAAACCGTAAAGAGAATATAAGTAGTCTCTTAGGTCCAACTTGTTGAAGTATTTAGGAACTCTGAATCTAGCAAAGTAAGGACTCAACTTTGCAATTGGAGGCAGCAAAGTCACTGCCGCATCAGGCAAATAAACGTTTTTTCCTCCAACATTAAAATGTGGCTCGTCGTTTTCAATTGCCAATCTTATTTTATCGTTGTGTCTAAGTGTGTTTTCAGAGGGCTGATTAATTTTACCGTGGGCTTGCAAGTAGGCATTGTAATCCTGTGGTCTGATGAATCCCTTGTATAAAAGCTTTCTATAAATAATGGCTTCTCTTCTTGTCAAGGGTCTGGACTTTTTGACCTCATCGATTTGTTCAATAGTTGAATCCAAAGTAATATCATAGTTTCTTAGCAATTTGTTGGCCAGAGAACCTGGGATTGTATCTCCACTAGCATCGGCGGTAAATCTAGGAAGTAGAGCCAGCGAAGATCTTTTACTCAGAATATGAGAAGAACTAAAGCTTCTGATAGTGATGGAAGAAAACATTTGTACACCTGAAGACAAGAACCAAAGATGGTTTTTTAGAAGTCGTTTTTGTATATTGATGGAGGGACTTCTGGCTAGAGACTTGAAGCGTTTTGGCAGAGAAAAGAGGTGAAAAATTTTTCGTCCGCTACCCGGCCATCTAGAAATGTATATCCGACAGATCGATTTGCCGCCTTATAGTTTACCCGAACACCTTTATCTCCGACAAGGCCGTTTGCTGGATTCGTCGACAGAGCCATAAGAAAAAGTTTTATGGAAAAGAAAACACACCCACTAACTATACAAAACAAACAATCAACTCTAAAAAACCAAGGTAGATATTAACTTCTTTCATTTGTTTAGTCTTTACAGCACTCTCCTTTGGTTGTCTATAAAGTCGATTATTATACACGTTTGTTAACAAAAAAGAACATATATATATTTGGAGCTTTTGAACACAGTTTTTGAGTGCGAAGAATAGAAATAACATCTATTATCAACAGGTAACGTTATTGCTTAACGAAATAAGAAACAAAACTTTGATAAAAACTTTAAGAAAAGTTTATAGATATACCTGAGATTTAATAGTGGATATAAACAATGTCTGCAGCTGTTTACAACAACATCAACAATGCTGAGTTCCCTAAGCAAGAAAACCCATACACGAGCAACCCTGAAGAAGAATTTGAGGATGAAGACGAAGAGTATGGGTTTGAAGAAGACGACATTTCCTCTGAGGACTCATGGGTAGTCATTTCTGCCTTCTTCAGAGAAAGAGGGTTGGTTTCGCAACAATTGGACTCATTCAACCAGTTCATTCAAACTACTTTAGAAGATTTGATCACAGAAGACACTTCCTTAATCCTAGAGCAACCTGCCCAGCATACCTCTGTTGAAGACAATGTTTCCAGAAAGTACGAAATATTGTTTGGTAAAACTTTTTTGGGAAAACCATCTATGACTGAATCTGATGGTGTGACGCATGCTTTGACCCCTCAGGAAGCCAGATTGAGAAATCTGACTTACAGTGCTTCCTTACTGGTTGCTTTGAAAATGAATACTTATGAAGCTGAGGATGTTCCAGGAAAAGAACTGGAATATAGTTTAGTTGAATCTGAAGAAGTGATGGATGATGGTGGTGATGTTAGAAAAACTCTTTTAGGAAGAATTCCAATCATGTTGAGATCCAAGTTTTGTATATTGGCTGATCAATCTGAGTCTGATATGTACAAGATGAAGGAATGTCCATTTGACATGGGTGGTTACTTCATTATCAATGGTTCTGAAAAAGTTTTAATTGCGCAAGAAAGAAGTGCTGGTAATATCGTTCAGGTTTTCAGAAAATCTGCTCCGTCTCCTATTTCTCATATTGCCGAAATCAAATCTGTCATTGAAAGAGGTTCAAGATTTATTTCGAATGTACAAGTTAAGCTATATGGTAGAGAAGAATCTTCAAACAGAACAATAAAAGCTGTTATTCCATATATCAAGCAAGATATTCCTATTGTCATTATTTTTAGAGCTCTGGGAATTGTTCCTGATGGTGAAATTTTGCAACATATCTGTTACGATACCAATGATTGGCAGATGTTAGAAATGTTAAAGCCATGTGTCGAAGAAGGTTTTGTTATTCAAGATAGAGAAACCGCTTTAGACTTTATTGGAAGAAGAGGTGCTGCTTTAGGTATTAAAAAAGAAAAAAGAATTCAGTATGTTAAAGACATTTTGCAAAAAGAATTTATTCCTCATATTACAAGAAAAGAAGGTTTTGAAAATAGAAAAGCATTTTTCTTGGGTTATATGGTAAACAGATTGTTGTTATGTGCTTTGGATAGAAAAGATCAAGATGATAGAGATCATTTTGGGAAGAAAAGATTAGATTTGGGTGGTCCGTTATTGGCTCAACTTTTCAGAACACTTTTCAAAAAAGTTACTAGAGATATTTTCAGAGTAATGCAGAGATCTGTAGAAGAAGGAAAGGATTTCATTTTGAAAACAGCCATCAAACATCAAACTATTACTGCTGGTTTGAAGTATGCTTTAGCCACAGGTAATTGGGGTGAACAAAAGAAGGCTATGTCTTCTAGAGCTGGTGTTTCGCAAGTTTTGAACAGATACACCTACTCTTCAACTCTTTCTCACTTGAGAAGAACCAATACTCCTATCGGTAGAGATGGTAAGTTAGCCAAACCTAGACAATTGCACAACACTCATTGGGGGTTGGTTTGTCCAGCTGAAACCCCTGAAGGTCAAGCTTGTGGTTTAGTCAAAAATTTATCTTTGATGTCTGGTATATCTGTTGGTTCCGATCCAGAACCAATTATTGCCTACTTAAAGGAATTCGGTTTGGAGCCTTTGGAAGATTATGTTCCATATAAATTACCTGATGTATCCAGAGTCTTTGTGAACGGTGTATGGCACGGTATTCACAGAAACCCAGAAAGATTGGTTACTGATTTTATTAATTTGAGAAGATCTGGTGTTTTGTCTTCAGAAATTGCCATTGTCAGAGATATTAGAGAGAAGGAAATTAGATTCTTAACAGATGCTGGTAGAGTTTATAGACCATTATACATTGTTGACACCAATCCAGCTACTGGAAACAAAGAATTAGTTATAAGAAAAAGACATATCTTAAAGCTAGTCCAGGCCCAATCTTCAGAATACACAGTTGATGAAATGTCTGATGATGATGGTGCTATGTCTGATAGCAATGACAATGATGGTCAACCATGGACTTGGTCCACTTTGGTCTCCAAGGGTATGGTCGAGTACTTGGATGCTGAGGAAGAAGAAACTATTTTAATTGCTATGCAACAGGATGACTTGAAGGTCGACGAAGAAGAAGATTTTATTGATGAAGTTGATGCTGAAATGATCGAGGAAGGTTCTGTAAAGGAAATCGGGGAAGCAACAGCTAAGGTTGCCATTGAAAATAAGTTAAAGAAGCAGTATCATTCCAATACGTTTACCCACTGTGAGATTCATCCTTCTATGATTCTTGGTGTTGCTGCTTCCATTATTCCTTTCCCTGATCATAATCAATCTCCTAGAAACACATATCAATCTGCGATGGGTAAGCAAGCTATGGGTGTCTTTTTGACGAACTACAACTTTAGAATGGACACCATGGCCAATATTTTGTATTATCCTCAGAAACCTCTAGGTACCACCAGAGCTATGGAGCATTTGAAATTTAGAGATTTACCTGCTGGTCAAAATGCTATTGTAGCTATTGCTTGTTACTCGGGTTATAACCAAGAAGATTCTATGATTATGAATCAATCTTCTATTGATAGAGGTTTGTTCAGATCCTTATTTTTTAGAGCATACATGGACCAAGAGAAGAAGGTGGGAATGACTGTGTCTGAGACATTTGAAAAGCCTACGAGATCTGATACTCTGAGAATGAAGCATGGTACGTACGATAAGTTAGACGATGATGGTTTGATATCCCCAGGTGTTAGAGTATCTGGTGATGATGTTATTATAGGTAAAACGACCCCAATTAAACCTGACAACGAAGAGCTAGGTTTGAGAACGGCTTTCCACACCAAGAGAGATGCTTCCACACCTTTGAGATCTACGGAATCAGGTATCATTGATCAAGTTTTGATTACCACCAATGAAGAAGGGTTAAGATTTGTTAAGGTGAGAGTAAGAACCACCAAGGTTCCTCAGATTGGTGACAAATTTGCTTCCAGACATGGTCAAAAAGGTACAATTGGTATCACATATAGAAGAGAAGATATGCCTTTTACTTCTGAGGGTATTGTTCCTGATTTAATTATTAATCCTCATGCTATTCCTTCAAGAATGACTGTTGCACATTTAATTGAGTGTTTGCTGTCTAAAGTTGCTGCTATCAATGGTCAGGAAGGTGATGCTTCTCCATTTGTTGATGTTACTGTTGACAGTATCTCTGATTTGTTGAGACAAGCTGGGTACCAATCAAGAGGGTTTGAAGTCATGTACAACGGTCACACCGGTAAAAAGCTAATGGCTCAAATCTTTTTTGGCCCTACATACTACCAAAGATTAAGACATATGGTTGATGATAAAATTCATGCGAGAGCAAGAGGTCCTGTTCAAGTTTTAACCAGACAACCTGTTGAAGGTAGATCTAGAGATGGTGGTTTAAGATTTGGAGAAATGGAAAGAGATTGTATGATTGCACATGGTGCTGCTGCATTTTTGAAGGAAAGATTAATGGAAGCTTCTGATTCATTCAGAGTCCATATTTGTGGTATATGTGGTTTGATGTCTGTTATAGCTAAATTGAAACATAACCAGTACGAATGTAGAGGCTGTAAAAATAAGATTGATATTTACCAGGTTTACATTCCATATGCTGCTAAGCTATTATTCCAAGAATTGATGGCTATGAACATTGCTCCAAGAATGTACACTGAGCGTGCTAAGGACTTCTAAAGAATTCTACACTCGTGCCTTGTAATAAATAGATAGATAAAATAAAATAAAGACAAATAGCGAAATCGGTTGAATGCTAAGTTTAGGAAAGTAGAAAAGAAGCTAACAACATTTTTATATAAAACAAACTAATTTAAAAGAAATTAAGAATTGAAAACCGAAACAGGCAAGCAAGCAATAAAAAATAACAGGTACTATTAACAAGGAAATGGTGTATTATATATACTGCGGCATGGTTGACATGCTTCGTCTGGCCGTCAAATGTCAAAACTCAACTACAACTTCAAATTTTTCATTATTTCTGGTAGCTTACCGAACCTCTTTCTGGCTTCAATGATTTTCTTATTAATTTCGTCGCTCTTAACTCTTTCCTCAATGACCTTAGCTTGGTCTCTGGCATGAGCCAAAATGTTTCCTGCATATGGATACTCGTCTCCATCAAAAACAAACAATCTTTTGGCTCTATCTTTTTTGCTTCTATTTTTTGGTAGCATTCTGTAGATTGATCTATAAATCACCCATTTAGGACCCTTTTCAAAAAGCTTCTCTTTCAAACTTTTCACCTGCAGCTTACCTGGATATAAAGACGGTCTGTAGTAAAACTTTCCCTTTAGTTGTGAGGGTAAAAAGTCTAGATGGTTACAGTTGATTATGACAACATAGTCTCCCACATCTGCGGAGGGATGGTAAATCGGCTTGTGCTTACCCATCAGTTTAGCTACGACTTCTTGGGAAATTCTACCCATAGTTCTGGCGTCTTTTTTGCAGTCTATTAGATGCCAAACTTTGGCTGTGCTCATAGCAGTGTTACCAATCTTTTGGGACATTGTAAAGGGGGGTTGGCTTGGGTATTTCTTGGTTTGTCGACAAGATGCTGTTTAAAGAGAAGAGGAGCACAGAACAATTGGCTAGTGAAAATTTTTTAATGAAGTTTCCAGACTACCTGTTCACGTGACCGATCCAAAATCTTTCAGCGGCACGTTTTCAAAAATATAAAATCACGTGAAAAATACTTCCACAGCAGACAAAGTGCGCACCAAAGCGTTGGTCACGGGATCCAGCCGCAAAATTTTTGCGTTCCCTGCCTGAAAACAACACCGCGAAAATTTTTCACTAGCCTCAGTAAGTCTTTAATAACGAAGTTAAGATGTCAACATCTATCCCCACACGAGGTACCTTCTAGCAGGATTATATCAAGTGGTGCATTGCTTAATTAAGTCTTTCTTTTTTTTTTTTAATCATATAAATACCCAATGTTTTTCTTCAAAGATCTTTCACTCAAAATCACACTTCATCCATCCTATTTTGGACCAAATATGAAGCAATACCTGAAAACGAAGTTGTTACAGGATGTAGAAGGTACTTGCACGGGTAAGTTTGGATATATTCTTTGTGTAGTGGATTGTAATAATATTGAAATAGACAGAGGAACTATTATGCCCAACTCGGGAAACGCAGAGTTTACCATGAGATATAGAGCAATTGTTTGGAATCCTTTCAAAGGTGAAGTGGTGGATGGGATCGTCACTTCATGTACTGAACTAGGGTTTGAAGTTAATGTTGGTCCGCTGACAGTTTTTATATCTAAATATTTGATGCCAGAAGATCTTTTCTTTAACAGTGCCTCAAATCCTCCTTCCTACCAGTCATCAGAACAAATTATCAGTAAAGGTTCAAGAATAAGATTAAAAATTGTTGGTACAAAGAGTGGCGTAAATTCAATTCATGCTATTGGATCTATCAAGGAAGATTATTTAGGTGTAATTTAAGTATTAATTAGTGTAATGAGCTCAATGAAAAATATAAGTATAACGTCTAAGTGTAAGTATTTGTTTATAGAAAAAACATTATTTTAAGTTTTTGGTAAGAATAATATAAGAAAAGAAATATAGTAGCAGAGATTGCAGTAGACATGTATCTGATTAATGTTGCACAAGGCATTAAGCTCTGGAGCTAATGAACAGCTAATGTGTGCTGGAGATCGAGGAAGTGTCATCTCTGTTGTTGTATTGTTTAATTTATAACTGCTTTTTTAATGTACATAATTTTGGCTAGGCTATGGAGAACAGCAGCTTTATTTAACAGCATTCATGTTCTAGTTTTTTTCAGTTTCCATAGTTAGCCTTTCCAAGTCTCTTTCAAGTTTTTGTTCTAACCTGTCATCTTCCATTTCTGTTACTAGTGGAGTCATGTTGTTGGAGCCAGTTTGAGAGATGGTGGAAAATCCTTCATCAAAAACCACAGTGTTGGATTTGTCTAAAGACCTTCTAATATCGCTGTCTACATCAAAAGTACTCATGAAAGATTCAGCTTTGAAGTTGATGCTTTTTATTGGCAATGTCGAAACTACTTTTTTATTCCATGCTTCTCTCTTTTTGTAATGGACAAAATCTAATCTAAGTTTACTCAATATATCATCAACATTGGAATAATTGTCAAATTCACAATCAATCGATTCGTCTCTTGATCTCAGTTCATAATAAACAGATCCATTTTCATCGTCCTTCATTTTCCCCATAAAGCTTTTTGATTGAATAGCTTCTGCCACAATGCTGGATCTTCCAAAATAGAATTTGTCATTATCCCAATTATGGATAACAACGTTGTGCCATGGGGTTGGAATATGTAAAAAGTCTTCATAGTTTGGATAAGTTAAATCTTTAAAAGACTTAATAACCTGACAAATATCAGGGGCTACAACCTTAATACCATATTTTGGACCTGAATTTGGATGCGCATGAATAGAGAGTCTCATATGATGAGGAAAACATAAATCAACCAAGTTTGAATACGCGTCATTTCTTTTGATCATTTCAAAAGCAATCTTTGCAGCTAGTTTCTTTTGTTGTTTTCTGGATAAATTACTGACAAAACCAAGTTTGCTGATATCTTCTTCCATAAATTTGGTGAACCCTCTATAAAGAAAAAGTCTGGGATGATTGTGGATGCGGATCTGCTCACTTAATTTTCCATTATCACTGTCACAAGCAGCCATCATAATCTTTCTACAAATTTCACTCTCTTTTTTAATTTTACTTCCAGTGTAATGCAACAACTGAACACTGGAAAGCCAGTTTTCATCAAATAAAGATCCTGAGTTTTCTGAGTAAAAAATGTCTTTTAATCCAAAAAACCCAATACACTCGTTTATGTAATAACTATCTTCTTTCCCATATTCTAGTATGGTCTTTTTATAAAGAGAATGCAACTGAATAGTGAAATCATCAACAGTATCATCATCTGCACCAATACAATCAGAAAAGACATGTCCATCGGAAACAATCCAAATTTTAAATCCTGGCGAATAGCAGTGCTTTTTGATGTCTCTACAAAAATTGATTAGCGTTTTCAAAGCCAGTGCTTCACCTAAATCAGGAGTGACACCAGACACTTTTTGTAGATTTGTGGATTTACAAGGAAAGGCTGGTAATATTGCTTGAATAGGAATCATTCTTTCTGTAAAAAACTTTAATTTTTCCATGAATGCATATTGTCCTTCAACTTCCCATAAATCATGCATAACATGGTTTTTTAAGTGAATATTGAAATACCTGGCTACATCTTTGTGATAACTATTTGCAGGATTTTCTTTTTTTAGTGTTGAGAACTCGATTTTTGATACTTCTAATAAGTGATACATAAACCACTCCAAAAAGTTAGGATTTCCAATGCTTTCTTTTTCAATGGTGTAAACTAATCCTCTGATTTGTGTTTCCCCTGTTTTTACCAATTCCATCACTAAAACATCAATTTTAGGTGATAATCCGGTAAACTTACTAACATATTTCCCAGAAACCTTGAACATTTTTATTGTTTTATTTGTTGCATTGTATAATGAGCTTACAGGTACTGCATGCTCCCATGAGACGGAATAAAAATCCACTAAATTTTTCCCTATTGAGGATTTTTGTTTGTCAATATATGATATAGGATTTTTAATTCTTAATTTATCATTTTCATTTCTGGTAGTGTACAAGCATAAAATTCTTTCAAAGCAAGATGATTTGCTTTCAAAAGAAGGTGTAATGTCGTAATCATTACTGATTTTGCTGCTATAGTCTTTGTCCTTTGTATGAAGCACTGACATTTTTGTATCAGTTCCGTTGTTATGTTCTCTACAGTATTGCTTCTTTTTCTTTTAATTGCAAAAAACTATTAGAAGTTTAATAGCTTATCTTTGTTTTATAATTAATTTACTTTTATTGCTCAATGCTATAAGGCTATATATATATATAGTTATATATGGGGTTTCCTTGAGGCGTTCCAGTATTACAATAAAAGGTTTGCTTTTTGATTACCCTCAAGGCGCTTTTATTTTTTATTATTAAGTTAACCATACTTTTATTTGGCAGCCATTCTTTGTACTTACATTTGTCTATAAAACTTTTTTATTAATCCCTTTGCTATAATTAGCAAAAAGTCCCGCTATTTCCTATTTAATCTTTTAATAAAACGATTTTACTTTCTCCTACCGCCCAAAAATATATAAATTATAACACTAACTGTAAAACAGAAAAGGATATAATAAAAAGATATAAAAGGAAAACAATGATATCTATAAAAAATAATTATAGAAAAGAGAACAAAACAAAAAGAGATTTGCAACTCTTTACAAGATTCTCTCCAGCCATCTACCTAATAAAAGCACCAACAGACTGGCAATCAGGTAGAAGGCTAATAGTCATTTTCTATCGCTCACGTAGGTCTCGTGATCTATTTCATCAAATACTTTCTGAAAGTAGCCCCAAAACACATCAAAGTTCATGTCATACAAAACCAAGCAGCGTTCTTGTTTGTGATCTATCAGACTATTTTCATTTTCATCTGTGTTTGTAGTTAATGATTTTGATTTTGCTGGGCTATTTAGAATGTGAGTTTTACCTATTTCCTTTCCTTCAGTTTCAACAACGAAATCTAGCTCTTTGAACGACCAATTTAGATTCTTTTCAGCATTTAAATACTCAATCACAGGCATGATGGTTAAAATATCATGCATTGGAGGTCCTTTATCAAATTGGTGATTGCTGTTGTCAGCAGACAATTTGTAGAACTCGGAAAACTTCTCTAACAACTTCAAAAATGAGCGCTTTGTAGCAGTGATTTCTTTGTTTTTTCGTTTTGATTCACTGAACATTTTTATTTGCTTGCTATCCAGTATTGCCTTGTGGGTTATGTTCAAAGGAAAAATTATGCATTTGCTTTTCAGAAAGGGGTCCATGAATAAGATATTAGCTGCATCAGGATCAGTGAAAATGTTAAACTCTCCAGTGCATAAGGTGTTCGAATTTCCTCTCTCGCTTTCAAAATTACCTCCCATAACAATAACCTTATCAATCAAGTGTTTCAGGGCTGGTTTTTCTAATATAAACCGGGATATCAAGCTGAATGGTCCTGTTGAGATAAAAATAATCTTATCCTGTTTGGTGGCAGAACTGGTTTTGATCTCAGTGAATAGACGCAACATCTCTGTGCTGGTGATTTTTCCCTTGGTTAAACTCAAATCAGGAATATCCAAGTCTTTTATATCTCCCATTCCGTTTTTGCCGTGTATTTTTATGGGATAACATAGAGGACCTTTATTTGCCAGTCCCTCTTCGGCTCCTTTGTAAACGCTGATGCCATAATGTCCCATATTCATTATGTTTATCATTGATGTCACATTGTTCAATGTATTTGAAGCGGAGGCATTTCCATAACTGGCGGATATTCCAATGATGTTCAGCCTATCACTGTGTTTTTTATACAAATGCAGGAGCATAATCAACAGGAAACAATCGTCATTCCCAGGATCACAATCTATATATACCTGCAAACGACTGTCGCTGTCTGCCTCGGTTAAAGTGTCTGATGATAAAGTGGAAATTTCGTTTTTTGATGGGATTAGCATATGCAGCAATTTACGGTTCTGACTGGTGTTCTTTGGTCATGTATATGATGCTAGCCATCAATTCCTCTTTTAAAGCCTAGATCTATTGGGAGAGCCGGCTCTCCGCCACAAGTTTAGGCTATGCAGGAAAGCAAGCGGGTGGAAGCAGGAGAGCAAGACAGCACGTGACCTTTAAGCGCTACGAGCCTCTGGTGACGGGCAGACCCCTGCGCAGATCCTCTTGAATGGATTGTAATAAAGACTATATATATGTGTATAGAGACAAACTAGGGTTTGCTTTCAATTGTCTGGCAGCCAGTTTACTAAAAAGCTGTGCTGTTTTCCTTCGATGCGTCGTACAAGTCGTTTCCTTGTAACTCGGCCTGCTGCTGATGAAAATGAATGTCGTTGTTTTCCCATGGGTAGACAATCCATGCATCAGGGATGGTTCTAGCAGCTATGTATCTAGTAGGATCATTCAGCATTTTTTCTGGTAAATCAGCCTTCTTTTCTTTAATTTTGTTGTGCAATACAAAAATTCCGAAATCAGTTCTTAGTTCTGGATGAGCATTCAAATCAACGTTTTTGGCCTTGGCTTCATCTTCACAGTCCTTTTTCAGTTCTTCCAAAGCATAATGCAAAGTGGTTCTAGAGTCATCCACTTCATCAATAATCAATACTCTCTTTCCTAGCAATTCCAACTTACACTGCTCATAATCAATCCACTGTATTCTGTTGACTTTAGTTCCCAATTCTTCTTGAGCTGCTCCATCCGTGTTTAAATCTTCATATAAGGACAAAATAATGGCAAAGATTCTGGTCGTTGGTTTTCCTTGTTCTTTGATGCAAGTTCTCATCATTCTGGCTGGAATAAACCCGCCTCCACCAATACAGATAATGTAGTCAGGATTAAACTCCTTGACTCTCTTGGAGGCTTCATAACAAAGCAGGTGGACGTGGTTGTAAGAAATGTACTGCTTTTCGGACGACATCGTAAGGTTCTGGGATCGCTTGTACTGGATGGGTCAGGGCAAATGAATAGTAATCTCAGCAGATTGGCTAGACTCTGATTGTACGGTTGTTTTCTTCCCTTCTTACTTCCAAGAGAAGTAGAAGTCAACTTTTCAGAAATCTCCAATATAAATATCAACCTCATTAAAACAAATAAAAAGAAAAAAAGAAACGCTTAGGCAGAGCGCTGATTGTGCTTTTCGGATGGAGATCCCGGAGCTTTAGCCCAAAAGAGTAAAAGCAGACGCAAGAGCAAGAAAAATCGCAATGCCAACTGAGTCACATGACCAGTAAGTACATCACATTGAATCCAGCAATGGAAGAATGTATGTTGGTTTGAAACGACAATATATAGACTTCTACTCCTCCATTTCCAGGTCGCTCATCTGGTTTGTCTCCAGGGGTATAATTTCTCTATCAATTTCAAAATCATAGTTGCCATCGGAATCTAGTTCCAAGCCTTCCTCTTCTACGTCCTCGTCACTGAAGGAATCACTGACTTCTTCATCGTCTTCGTCCTCTACTTCAATATCCAGATTTTCGTCATATTCATAATCACTATCCAAGTACTCCTCACCATCAACAATCAAACAATCTTCATTATTCATTGTCAACATCTCCTTTTCTTCGAATACATAGTTTCTAGTCAGTTGGCTTTCCACCACTGATTTTAATTTGTCTAGCTTATTGTAGAAACCAGCTTTTTTGGAAATGATGAAGTAGAGGTTTGACAGCTGAGACTTCAGCTGCATATGCTGAGAAAATTGCATCAAGTAGCTTCCATGGATGGTTAAAGTATAATACAACCACAAGTCGATACTGCTATTTGAGCTATTGCTGTTATTCGTGTTAGCTATTACCTTTTCGGTCAGTCTAGCTAAAAAGTCAAGTGCTTGGGTAGCTGGTAATTTCCATAATGTCATTTTGATAACCTGAGGGTCTTTGGTGTTTAAAACTTGATCTAAGAGGGTGTGATCGTTAGACTTAAGAGATTGTCTCAAGATTGTTGTTAGAGTTCCTACTATGTGAGTCTTTTTGTTAGAGATCTTTTTTTTGTTATTGTTTATCTCGCTATTGGTGTTTTTGAGTATTCCATGAGTCTTTATGGCAACCTCACCAAAAGTGTTTTCGGAGTCCCCTATGCTTGCTTCCTTGTTTAAAATTTCAGATAATTGTGTTTCCAAAGTGGTGAAGTTGTCTCCTTGAGTAACGTAGTTATTTCTTTCTTTGTAGCTTTTTTTGGATGCTTCATCTGATTGGTTGACAAATTCTCCCAATGTTCTCAAATCCACAGCCTTGATATTGACTTTTTCAAGTTTATAATGATCTCTCAGCTCGTATGAGTATTCAAACGGTTCTGAAATGATATTGTCAGAAGTTTTTCTCGAATCTTTATAAAAGAGAACTAATCTATTATGCTCCTTGATAATCAACTGTAAAATCTTCAAGTCAGCAGCAAGCTGTTGGAATTTAATTTGTAAATCTGATTTTTTTGAGAATTTGTTCATTTTCTTTCGCTTCTTGCTGCTAGCTTCTGCATCTCTATTTTCGCTGAGTGGACTTCTAAATATTTCTAAAGTTCCTTCTTGAGTTAAAGCTGCAAGCACCTCAACGTTTCCTTCATCATCGTATTTGTATTTGACTTCTCTAACATTTTCGTTACAGGAAAGAACAAGCATCAGCCTTCCACCTTCCTTCAGATTGTAAAAGTTTATAAATTTGTCCTCATCAGAGAACGTGTAGAAAATAGTTTCGCCTCCCTTCAAAAGCAACTTGATATCCTTAATATAGGTTAAATGACCTGGAAAACTGTTGATAACACATTCTTCCTCGACATTGATGTGCTTGATGGATTGGGTTGTGATTAAAAACTCATTCACACGACCTTCTAACGCAACAAGATTAGTAATTTTTTCGTTATTTCCATTGGAATTGTTGACAAAAACCGTCAAGTCTTTTATTCTTTTGATTTCAGCCGCAAAATAATCAACATTGTACAGAATATTGTGTTTATCCAAGCAGTAAACACTGTTAGCTCCATTGTGATTCAAACAAGATAGATCTTCTTTTGAAACACTGAAGTTGTTAACAACTTTTGAATCTGAAACTGAATAGACAATGAGATTTCCGTTGTCAAGACCTATTAATGCCAGTTCATTATCCTTGTTGACATATTCCAAACATGTTAGCTGAATTCCAGAGTCTAGCAGTAAACTACCAATGACTTCATTGGTTTGAATGTTTTTAAAAACAATTTTCAACTTATTTAACTCTACAGTCGTGTAAATCATCAACGACTCGTCAAAAGTCTCCATATACGAGTCATTAGACGTAAACACACTGTTTAATGACATTGATAAACGGTGCTGTGTATTGGTTATTCGTCTTCCTTCTTACCTTTCTTTTTTTGTTCACAGTTCTTTTCTGTGCTCTTTAGACCTAGCGCATCTTGTTTTCCTCTTTGGGAAATGACCTGAAAAAGAAACGTTTCGTGTTTTTTTCTCCATTGCGTTTTATTGTCGGGTAATATTTTTTTTGCATCCTGCTACAACAGGTCCTTAGTAAGCAAATCAACACTATATAAGCGAAGGGATCGCAAGAAGAAGTACACACATCGCAATTCCACGATTACGGTAGATAAGAGTTATGGAGGAAAAAAGCAGGGTTCTTTAACCAAAAATTAAAAAATTGCTGGGTTTGTGAGTATTAGGATCTCTAACAATACTGAAGTGTATTAATATTGCAGTAAAAATGGATTATCACGAAGAAGATAGTAGCAACATTGATGACTACTCAACAGCAGCCTCATCATCCAACAACCAGCCGGAAGTCTCGCTTGACGAACTGGCAAACCTGCTTCCAAAAGCAACTATTAATAAATTAATTTCGGAAATAATCAACACTGCAAGATTCAAAAACTTGAAAATAGCCGTTTCAAAAGATTATAAGGCTAAAGTGACTGAATATGGAATTATATTTTTACAGTTGATTGTAGGAGAATGCATAGAACTAATCTTAAAAGAAAACAAGAAAACAATCACACACGAACATGTTATCAAGATACTGAATAATTTAGAGTTCAATGACTACATTCCGCTGCTGGAAAAGGTGGTTGTGGAGAAGCAGCAGCTTTTGCAGAAGAAACAAGAGAAAAACTTGAACTTCAAAAAGAAAAATTCACTAGTTAGTGAAGAAGAACTGCTAAAACAACAAGAACTTTTATTTCAACAAAGCAGAAACAGGCTCAACAACAATAAGTAGCAACATGATTTCATAAAAACAGTGTATATAGTGATATTTATATATGCAAAGCTTGCCTGCCTAGAGATAAATGTAATTTGGTAAAAAAACAAGGGGAAAGGCCTACAGTAAAGCCTGTAGGAAATCTTTCAGCTTAGCTAGCATATCTGGGGAAATTACAGACTGCAACAGATTCATGTCTTCGTGAGAAAGTGAGGAAAAGAACTCAGAAACACTAACAAATATGTTTATGTTGTCAATGCCGGACTTGGTGGTATCTTCTTCATGAATTACCAAGTCAGTTCCCATTTCTTCATCATCTTCGTAATCTTCCTCCTCGTACCTTTCATCGTTATAATCAGGTTGCAACAACGTCTCTTTTTTTTTTAGAGCTTGGGGCAATTTGAAAATGTTTTCTATGCTAATTGGAATCATTTGTGGAAGGAATGTTTGCAAAAGCTGTGAATCAAACAACGATTTCATTTTGAAAATATTGATAAATGTCAAAATCTGCAACTTTAGAGCAAAAACGGAGTAAAATTTGGACTTATTGGTAGCTGCTAGTAGATTGATGCTTGGATTTTCTTTTTGAAATTTGATCAAAGCGACTATAGAGTCTTCCGGTACAGTAGCAATGTTTGAGTACAAGCCCTTGGTTAACAGCTCAATATCATACTCAAAAAAGTCATCAAAGTCTTCTTCTTCATCAAATCCATTGGAAATTTGATTGTCTGCTCCCCTGGGTTGAACATCCATTATATACTTGGCCAAGTAGTGCAAAAAGTGTGGTAGTGAATAAGTACTTTTGTTACCCAAAGTATAATAAACTAAATTGTTCAAAACAGAACCTATTAAGAATTCGTCATCAGCCTGTTCAGTCAAATAACTGTTCATTAAAGCTAAATATTTGCCATTCAGCAATTGAAACTTGTTAACATCGTTATTACAAATTTTCATAAAACCGTAGTAGCACAAGGTTTCAAATGTTGATTCATATTCTTGGAAGTAGTCCATGGCATATAGATCAAATGTGTTCAGAATATCAGCCAGAACATTCCACATTTCTTCGTTAAATTCATTAGTTAAGTTCATTTTCGTTAGGATCATGACTTGATATAATTCTAGTGTCTCAGACATAAAATCTATCTTGCTGTTATTAACAATATAAGATACACAAGGTAGAAAATACTCAGATAAATCAACATTTGGCATAGACATTATCAAGGTAGACATAGCATTTAACAATGATAAAGTATACATTTCAGTATTTTCAACATCAGAATCGTTTGTGTTTTCTCCTGCATTTTCTAAAGTTTTAACAAACTTCTGCTGTAAATTTGCAGCCAGTTGCTTGGAAAAAGGCTGTATTTCAGTACTAAAATCTTCAATTATTCTCTCCAAAATCAAAGACAAAATTTCTAATTCAAGTGTGTTAGAAATAATTAAAATCTTTTCAACTAAGATTGGAATAAATGATTTTATGTGTTCATGAATCTTCTTGTTGTAAACAATCAAAGTTCTTAGACAAGATAAAGACTCAACTTTAATCACCAAAGTTTCATCTAGATCTTCAGTGTCTATGATAAACAAGTTATAACACTTTTCAAACAGCTGAGATAAAACATTCAAATCAACAAATTCGTGCTCTACGCAGGACAAACAATTCAAAAATCGGGCAATAAACCAAGGCTTTGAAGACAAAACACTGTCATTGTTCAAAACTGGCAAAACCATTTGCTGAATAAATCCATTTTCAATATCAGAGGTGCTCTTGAATATTTCCAAATTTGACAGGTAAGGAACCATAATAGAAATAACTGCAATATACGCTTCATGTGTTAGAAATTCCTCATCACTTTTAATATTCAAATCTTGGGATATAAAAAGCTGTGATTTATTCAAGCACAACTCACATATTTTCTTCAGTGTGTGAGGATCATTAATTCTCAAGTTCATCAAGAAACTCACCATACCTGTAATAATTTCATGATCATAGGAATCATTATGATAAATGTTGTTAATAAAACTTTGTGGATCTGAGGTGAAGTCATCCAGCAATTCTTCATTTAGTTTCAATAGAGGTATCAAGTATACTTCAGCAATTTGTAAAATGTGCTCCTTGACATATTTATTCCAGATTGGTTCGATTTTAACTGATCTGCTTAATATGTTGATCAAGTAATAATTTGATTTTATGGACAAAGGTTCTTTGCTGCCATTTAAAACATTAGTTATAGTATTGAAAATTTTTTCAATGATCAGCGGATTAACTATGTTTATGACATATTTTACAATATCTTCTGTAATGAGTGAACTCGTCTTGGAAAACTTGTTTATGATTTTTGCATAATTAGAGATACACCATTTCTCAATGGATTTGTCAACGTTTTTCAAGTTGGCTAACTCAAAGAAAAGATTAATGAATTTAAGCATAAACTGATTTTCGTTGAATAAATTTGCTGCTGGATCATTGAAATTGGAGATGTAATGGAAAATCTTCAATAAGTGATGTGTAACATCGACAGTCATCGCATCTGCCTCAGTTTTGAGCTTTTGCAAATTGTTTTCTAGCAGGGAGTATACCATTGGAACTAATTCGTTTGTGAAACTTGAATACGCAGTAGTAAAATCATTGACTGAATTGCTTCTTCTCAATGAATATCTTTCGTATGAAGTTAGCTTGTAAGTAAGGTAAATTGCAGCCAAGTTTTCATCCAAATTGTTCAATTTCAACAATTCAATGATTTTGTCTACCAGTTTTCTTTCAAAACCGTTATTATCGTTGTATTTAGTAAAGGTTTTATAAGTAAGAGTTGTATAAATAATCTCCAACAACTGGTTTCTTATTGTGTTGTTGTTCACATTTATAACAATACTAGCAATGGTTTCTTGATTTAAAACATTCGTTAACTCTTCGTTTCCGCTAATTAATCTCTTATAATTTAGTTGAATTGTATTTTTAAGGTAGATCGCAGCTAATAAAGAAATAGTAACATTATTTGGACTATTGTTTACTAATTGGTAAAGAATGCTGATCAATTTATTAAAGTTTTGTTCTTTGTATTTATTTAGCAACTCTTCGTTACCTTTAATGTCATTATTAACGCTTATATTATGAAAACAAGCACCTATAACGTTTATATCATTGTCATTTGTATCTAGAAACAATTTCATGTTCATACAGGCCAACGAAAGGGGTGTTTGGGTATTGTAGAATATATGCTATTTTGGTGAAAATCTTCAATTTTCATAAAAATTTTTTATGTATTATTATATTTTATAGGTCTTTCCTAATGTGGCATTTTTTTGCGTATAGATTTCGTTACTAGGCACGAGTGCCGACGGAGATACATTGGGAGAAGAAAAAAAAGAAATTCAGCACGTGATTATCACACATTCAGAAGTTGATAGCTCGGTAGACACACAAAAAGTCACTTCTCTCTAGTAGCAGCCTGCAAAGTGCTGTAAGCACGTGAAGAATATGGTAGTTTAGTATCAATCGCCATTAAGTCTAAGGCAGTAATTACTCGACCAAGTTGCACACTTGCATTGTTACTGTCTTGGAAACTATTTTGTGTGTTTTAAACATCATGAAATGTTTTCAAAGTACTTATAAGCTGCTTGGAATACTACTATTTGTCAATATAGTGCTTGTTTTTGTCACTAATTCGTATATACATCCCGATGAGCATTACCAATCTTTGGAGCCATTAATAAAATATTTGAGTGAAGGTTCATTGAACAATTCTAATGGAGCAATAACATGGGAATATTTGCCTTTGAATAGTGGGCTTGAAAATCCAATTAGAAGTATTACAATCCTTTACATTTACTATAAGCTTATTTTGAAATGGTTACTTAATGCCTATGGAAGTCACAGTATCACTGCTCTGCATCTCGTCCAGCTATTGAAACTGTACAACTTGGGATTGTTTGCTGTTATATTTGTCAAATTCAACAATGTCTTTAACAAAAACTGCTCCTTTAATAAAAGAAAAAGTGTGTTTTACATGTTTATTTCATATTCTGTTTTAACATACCAAGTAAGGTTTTTTTCAAATTCTATTGAAACCCTATTACTAATGCTATGCTTGATATTTATAAAGAAAAAAATGTACTGTATGTTAAGCATTTTTATAGCTATTGGTACCCACAACCGAATAACCTTTTGTAGCTGGCTTCTATTGCCAGGCATAGTTCTAATTTACAAAGAACTGATAATGCAACGGAACTACAAAACTGTATTACTTAAGCTTTTTGCTCCAATTGTGCTTACTTCTTATTTGATATTTAAAGCAGATGCGAAAGTTTATGGCTCAGTTTATACGCCTTTACAAAATATTCTTTATAATCGAAGCTTAGATAACCTTTCGAAACATGGGATACACTCTAATTTCACTCATGTATTTATAAACCTCCCTGTTTTGCTAGGCCCACTATTAATTGTGTTGTTATTCTATGGTAAAAAGCTGAAATTGAACAATGTACCTTTGCTTTCTGCAATTTCTGGTGTTATTGTTCATTCTCTCATACCGCATCAAGAAGCTAGGTTTTTGCTGCCTGCCGTTCCACTAGTAATTGTGTCATGCGATTTTAGATCACTCAATAGTAGGAAAATGTGCACAAAGCTGGTTGTTTGTACTACTGTTGTATTTAACCTGATTATGCTTGTTTTAATGGGATCTTTTCACCAATCTGGCTTAGTTACCCTAACTATTGACAGATATACCTTGAGCTTGATCAAAGACAGTTCAATAGGATACTGGCACACCTTAATGCCTCTGCATTGGCCCTACTACATTACTTTAAATGAAACAGAAAGAAAAGATTTACACATTACCTATGTCAATGACATTCCAGATGAGTCTTCAAACTTCAGAGAACTTAAACATGTTTTTGGTAAAACCGATCTTCAGTTAAATCAATTCAATATATTTGACTTTATGGGTATCGGAACTGAGAATTTAAAATACTTGTTAACCCAGCTAAAAGACGATGCAAATATCGATCACATGTATATAGTTCTCCCACATTCATTTATTCAAGAACTTGGGAAAATCACGCAATCCTACGAAATTGTGAAGCATGAGAAATTCCATTTAAATCTCAATGATGGATTGAGCCAATGGCCATTTGGGTTATACTTAATTAAAATAAGCTTCTAAAAAGGGAAAAAACCGATAAAATTATATAGTCATAGATAGAGGAAACTTTTTTAAGCTTATTTATAAAAGTCAAACTTATTGCTATCATCAGTGCTCTTGACTTGAGCTGCATATGCTTCTTCTAAATCTGATTGCAATATAACGTATCTGTTTTTTCTTATAGCTCTTAGACCAGCTTCTTGCATGATAGCTGTAATAATAGCACCACTTAAAGGATCGTTTCTAGAAATCAAGGAATCCATATCACACTCAGGAGACAAGTTCATCGATTCAGAAACAGTGTTGAAAATTAATCTTCTCTCTCTTCTATCCTTTAAAGAAGGAAATTCAATCTTTCTATCAAGTCTACCAGGTCTTAAAAGCGCAGGATCTAAGGTATCCTGTCTATTAGTAGCCATTATAACTTTAACATTGGTTTGTTGATCAAAACCATCCATCTGAGTCAACAATTCAATCAGAATTCTTTGAACTTCTCTATCAGATCCTGTTTGAGCATCAAATCTCTTCGTAGCAATGGAATCAACTTCATCGATAAAAATAATACTTGGGGCATTTTCTCTGGCCAATCTGAACACATCTCTTACCATTCTTGGACCTTCACCTAAATATTTGTGTACAAACTCAGATCCGTTTACTTTGATAAAGCTTGCGCTTGTGGCATTGGCAACAGCTTTCACAAGCATGGTTTTTCCAGTGCCCGGAGGTCCATACAGCAGAACACCTCTTGGAGGGTCAATCCCAATTTGTTCATAAAGATCTTTCTGCAACAATGGTAATTCAATAGCTTCTCTTATTTCCTGTTTTTGAACATCTAAACCACCAACGTCATTGAAAGTAACATCTGGTTTGTCACCCGAGGCCATAATGCTGATAGAAGAGTCCGAGTCAGGTGGTAATATCTTGACAATGGCATTGGAGTGTCTGTGTAGAGCCACTGTTGTGGAAGGCTTCAACAACTCTTTGTCTAAAGTAGATAAAATCTTTACCACGTAGTTCATTCCCGTTGTTGATGTCACAATAGCGGTGTCGTTATCAATGATTTCAAGAAACTGCCCAATGACTAACGGAACAGATTGAATCTTCAATATTTCATCTTTGGATTTGATCAATTCGTTGTTCAAATGATTGAATTCTTTCTTAATGTACTGCTCTTGAATGTTCAACAGCTCTAGCTCTTTTTCAAGCTTCTTGTACTTCAAATAATCATCACTGTTGTCATTGCCAGGTGTGTTTGCGCCATTGCTGCTGTTTTCTTTTACCTGTTGTTGGTACTTGATTTGCAACCGCTCAAGTAAAGTTTTTTTTGTGTTGTTAATATCTGCTGCTGCTGCGCTATCTGACATAGAAGATATAACAGTATTCATGGTTTCTTTGGAGGTATTACTGTTGGGTTTTTGGTCTTGTTATATTTTGCTTGAAGATAGGAAAGGAGGCGATTTGCCACCATGGGAGGTTTTTTTTTCAGTCAGGCCCAAGACGCTATATCCGACGCCATTGACAGATCTGGTTGTCACGTGACATGCAGCTTTTTGCGGTCCTCTGCTCTTTCTCCAGCAGTGGTTGGTCTTGTTACAAGTAGAGATTTCCATTACTTCTATATATAATTATTGACAGAGTTCTATGATTTATACAAGCCTAATGAATGGAATGTCTAAAAAGTTTCAAACAGAAGCTTTCCATAGAGAGAAAGCTGCCATTTATAAAAAGTTTCACAGCGTGAAAAAAATTGTGAATAGTGTAGCTGAGGCCACTGTTTTTTCTTTGATTCTTTTCCAAAAGCAGCTCATTTTTATCTGCAAATAGCATTTCCATTTTGGAGTTAATAAGGTTTTCCAATCTGACCATTTGCTCAACTTGCTGGCATTTAACTTCATCAATGTAATCTTTTGTTTCTTTTTCAAATGCGGCAACCAGACGTTTTCTCTTTCTTGGCTCAAATATCAAGTGGAGAATGAAAAATGACAGCAAATTGATGACCAGAAGGAGCAAAGTGCCATATGTAGACAACTTACGAATTTTATCTGACCAAATTTGCTCTTCATGGTATCGCTTCAATATCAGATTATGTAAGTCCTGTTCCATGGTTTTGACTGTTCTTTCCAGATCAGTCGACTTTTTTGTTTGTCCACTCAAATCTTCTATATTCTGCTGGTTTTGGTTATATGCATCAGTAAATACTTTCAGGTCCTTCGGTGACCAAGTGGATTTTCTTGATAGCAAGTCGTTTATTAGCGATTGCGATTTGTTCTGTTGTTGTGTCAAGTTTTTCAGTTTGGCACTTTCCTTCTCTAAAATAATTCTGTCTTGATACAGTTTTATTTCAATAGATTTGATTCCTGACTTCAAAGCCTGAATGGAATCATAGCCAGTGATCTTATTTATTGAAGTACTGGCATTTTGAACTAAGGCAAAAAGCTCGTGAACTTTGGCTCTTTGCTTAGCAATAGCCTGTAGAAGACTTGTATATTGGCTGGTCCAGTATTCGTTATATTTCTTTGCCTGGGCTTTAAAATAACTCCTGTTTTTCTCATTGCCTTTATCATTATAATCCTTGTTGTTTCTCTGAATATTGCTGTTTAAGAACAGTGTTCTGGGAAATGCTATATTGGCTAGAAGTGGCCTATTTACACGAAGAACTCTCCCGTTTTTTAGAACAAAGGAGTTCAAGATCATAATTCTCAGAAGTGGAAAAAAACGAAACAATACTTGCTTCACTGGAGATTAAAGCAGGTTTAAAGTCAAAAGCTATTTGGTTATACCGTGCTTCGTTTTGTACTAACATTCTCACTTGATGTTGAGAAGAGCCGGTCATATGACTTTGAAAAAAATCTATCTGTAGTAGTAATTTCCATAGCCGATGAATACCGTATAAAAAGGCTAAAAGAGCATAATCCCAGTCCAAATAGTCAAGAAGATAGCAGAATTAGGTTTTTAATAGGCAATTTTGGAGAAAAAACTTTTTTAATTACTACACTAGGTTTTTGACCTTGGTTCTCGAAAACAAGAGCTGTTATCATGGCAGCTATAAAGATAAATATCAAAGGAAGTAGCAAAAACAAAGCAAAAAAGAAAGGATCATCTTCGGACAACGCAAAGCCTAAACCTAAAGGCTTAAATGTTAAAAACGATGCAAAAACGTCGTTATTTGCTGATTCTGCTCCAAAAGAGACGAAAAACGAGACCGAAAATGCAATACCTGTGACCTCTTTTACATTGTCAGCAGAGGAAGAAAACCTAGCGGAAGCAAAAAATGAAGAGACGATTGATTTGGAATACATTGCAAACATAAAACCAGCACTAGAAGAGGGCAAGGAGAGTGACAAGCTTCAAGGAGAAACAGAAAAAAGCATATCTCTGATGAAAGCAATTGGGTTTACCGATGAGGAGATTCTCGTGAGCTTCAAGTAGTAGGCACGTGGCATATATCTCGTGACTTTATGACGGTTTGAGCTACCCGGCCACACAAGACACCTGAAAAATTTTGCTTGTTCGTCTTGTCAAAGAGTTGGCCTGAACTAAGGTTAAGCAAGTGAGAGATTGTAGCAGAGCAGAAAATCTTCTCAAAAACAACCAAGACGTGTGGCTTTCAATTAGTGATTTTTTTCATTGCATAAAGAAACTCTTTTCAAGCATTTTCTACTAAAATGAACACCACTGCTGATCAGCAACAATCACATGAAGTGATTCATCAATCACGATGCTACACTTTTGCAATAAATGATATCTTACAAACAAACGACTCTGGCTGCAAGGAATTGTATTGTAATTATGAAATGTACGAGGGAATATTTTGTAATGATGACCAGTGTTCAGAGGAATACAGAAATCTTAAAATTCACCCACAAACTGAAGACAGCAACATTCTTGATAACAACACTTTCAAGAGACTTGGGGACGAAAAACTGGACAGCAATAATGCTCCCGAAATGAAGCTGGAAATTTTGAATAAGGTTGGAAAGGGTCGATACTCAGATGTCTACCGAGTTTTGGACATTAACAGCAATAACAATCTTGTAATCAAGTTTTTGAAACCAGTAAAGAGAAAGAGAATCTTTCGAGAAATACTAATTCTAAATAATTTGAATTTGAAAAATCAATTTGTGTCAATTAAGCAGCCAATCAATGTTTATGACAACTATTACTACAAGGACACTTTTTTAAAGAGACCCTACTATCAACAGGAACATAATGGCTTCAGTAATATAATCAATCTGAAGCATTTCAACTGCAACAATAAGTTTCAGTACAAGCTTATTTTCGAAAGTGCAGAAAATGGAGACTTTAAAAACATAAAATTTACCAAGTCAAAGTTGAAAAAATATACTTGGGAGCTGTTAAAAGGTATTGATTACATTCATTCAATGGGTATTATGCATAGAGACATCAAACCGTACAATATTTGTTATAGTCCCGAAACTGACACTGTGAAAATCATTGATTTTGGTCTTGCTGAATTTTATCACCCTCTTGTTGAGTATAATGTTAGAGTAGCTTCAAGAGTCTACAAATCTCCTGAGCTTTTGGTCAACTATAAAAAATACGATTACTCTCTAGATCTTTGGTCTCTCGGATGCATTCTTGCAGCTATAGTGTTTCAAAAAGATCCATTCTTTCATGGGAAAGACAATAACGATCAACTATTGAAAATTATCAAGGTCTTAGGTACAGATGACCTGTTAACATACATGAAGAAATATGATATACGACTCACAGGTGAGTTGAAAAGAATGGTGAGCAATTTTGAGTATTGTGTGAAGAGACCTTGGAGAAAAATAGCCATGGAGAAATGTAACAAGGAGCTATATGATCTGGAGTTTGTTGAGTTTATTGATCAACTGCTGTGCTACGACCATCAACTCAGATTGACCTGCAGAGAAGCCATGATGGTCGCATGGTTGGATGAAGTCAGGGAATAATGTGGGTACAGCAAGCGCTTCTGCTGTACTATTACTATAGAAGAAAAATCTTGCATCGTCAAGACTTGAATAGTTTTATCTCTTTGAACAAGCATATATAAACGATTAATCCCTTAAGCACTTTCAATTTTTACCGATCAAAAGAGCCTCCAGCTCCTGTACTTTCCTTTTAAGATCTTTGTTCTCAGCTATAATCCTGTCGTAGTCACGAACCATTATATCTCTCTCTACTTTCTTTCGCTGTCTACATTTCATAGCAGCTATTCTGTTTCTCTCAAGTAAACGAGCTTTTTTGTATTCAGGGGTTCCGGGAATCAAAGTATTAGAAGGAGGAAGTATTCTTTTTGCTCCACCTTTTTTACCTAATTGGTTGCTAGAGCTACTTCTGAGCTTTCCGCCATCGCTCTCACTTTTAACAGTGATTGGCTCTTGAGAATTTTTTCTGTTGCTGTACACCTTATTGCTATCATCTTCGTTTGAGGGCAGGTTGTCCCTGTTCGGATCTTCTTCATATGAATTTGTATTAACCATGGTATTTGATTGCAGCATATTGTTAATCAGTAATCTTGGGTATAGTGGTGGCTGTGAACAGTATAGCTGATCCATTTGCAAAAGGTCATTATTCAATTGATCAATTTGACCATTGGAGATAGACACTCTTCTTCTTCTGCGATCCTTCTCAACTGTACCATGAAAAGGCGGATGAATTTCACTAGCCTCTGGTTCCTCTGCGGAATTATTGTTTAAATAATCACTATCATCCTGGGTAGACAAAATGTTTTCAAAAATTGGAGGGTTCGTCAAGGGCCATTGGGTAATGTCAATATTGTAGTTTTTGAAAAGCGGTTTGAGATTTGTTGAAATATCATTGTCATCCCCTATTGTGTTGTTGTAGTGGGTATTGGTAAATCTTTGGGGCAAATTGTTGTTATACTGCAACTGTTGAATAGGCTGTCTCAAATTTGGAACAAAAAGGTTCGAACTCTGTCTTTGTTGAAACAGAACGTCGTTCGGGTTGCTTGACATGAAATCCAAATTGCTAGGGTTTCTGCTATTGTTGCTGTTTTGTTTAAACTGTAATGGATTCATTTGATGGTGCTGCGACATCTGTAATCCGTTACTGTCCACTGTGTGTGGTGGAACCTTATAATGGTTAACAGCAGCGTTATTGCTTGCTTGGTGGTGCTGTTGTTGCTCTTGGTTTTTAGAGTTCATTATTTCGACCCAATTTCAATTTACTACAAATGATAATAAATTTCAGCCCAAATTTACCAAACCTCTTCTATCTTTACCTATATATTTAAATATATATATAATGCTCGTTTCTATATTTTGCGTTCGACTTCTGTAGCACTATTTTTATTTTTAGTTGCAAAAATCCCTGCAAAAGATATATAATAAGGTAACGTCGTGCGGTTTGGTGGTGATTGCAGTCTGAGGAGAAAAATGGTGTTCAAAGCTGCAAATTCCTTTGGTTATGAAAGCCATTTTTACCTTTTTGCTCCATTATTTTTGAAACTCAATTTAAATATTTCATTGACTGCAGATTGAGCACCTTAACCTCACATCGGAATTAGGCGGTTCCGAATGAGACTAAGTGCTCAATCTTGTCTTGTTTTTGGGAGCAGCTATAAGATGACCAGAGTGGCGCTCACCTGATGGGGAGATAGGTCACGCAATTATATTCACATGACTAAATAAATTGTCACGTGAAAGCGCATAAATAGTCACGTGCATTTGCTTAAAACCAACACTCTAACTCCGTCGCACTCACAGTCTTTTTCTTCCATAATAAAACCTTGAAATAAAAATTTTCGCTCTATGCAGTTTCATTCTCTATAGCCATAAGAGCATCGGTTTATAGCAACCACAGAAGCCCTCATAAGCCCGTATCAATAACACCCAATTCAGATACCATGAGTGTGCTAGATAATAAAAAAAAGCTAAAAGATACTGTCGAGGGATATGCAAATACGATCCTCAAATACAAAACGAGTAACAAACCAAATAAGTTTAACTCCAGCAGCAATGAACTAAAGAAAGATTACAAGAAACTTACCAAACTAAGAAAGGATCTTAATGATTTGGATGATCTGGAGGATTTGGACGATGACAAGGAGAAAAAACAGTTTGTGAAGCAGGTTTCACTGTCGGTTGCAAACACGATCAAAGAGTACGAGGAGGTGCTCGTGGAAAACGGAGAAAGTATTATGGATCCTGGACTATTGAGCCCTGAAGTGCCGCCTGAAAGTGAGGCAGGAAGCAGCATTTCTTCTGCAACGCTCACTTCAGGGAAAATGAGCAAAAAAGAACAGCGAAAACTGATGAAAGAGAAGAAAAACCAGATGAAGATGCAGGCCAAACTAGCCCAGCAAGAAGCCTTCAATAATAAGCAAATTATGATCACTGAAAGATCAGCTAAAGATGTCGTGATTGAAGTGCGAGAAGAAGAAGAAGAAGAGGAGGAAAGCTCAGGGGAAGAAGAGACGGCTAACGTGAGAGTTGAGCACGTGCCGAAAACCAGACGATCAGAAGAGAAAGAGAAAAAGAAAAAACCAGCAAGCAAGCAATCAACGCCGTCACATGACCGAGAAGCTTCCTCGCCTCATCACATAAAGCCAGCAGACTTAACCAAAGAGCTGCTTAACAAGCCCAAAAACCCAGTCTCAGCATCATCCCAGGGTCCAACTCACCAGGTGGAGTGGGGGGAGCTGGCTGCCCAGAGAAAGCAGCGAGACGAAGCTGCACAGCGTGCTGCTGCTGTAGCCGAAAAGCAGCAACTTGAAAGTGCCAATCCCTCTGTGCTTTTGACTGCGCAGCTTCCACAACTCTTTGCAAAGATGGCTGACAAACCAGATACAGGAAAATGCCTATACGATGGCGGGCAAGAAGTTGCTTTTGACATTGATGGTGAACACGTGATTTTTGGCTTTCCAGACCACGAGGAGCATCTCGAGAAGAAGCATACTGACCTCAGTGGACTGGGATTGCCTTGCGGACTGGAGTTTCTGATGGAAGATTATTTGGCAGCAAAAGCAGATTTTGCCACCACCAATCAGTCAAAGGGAGGACCGTGGTTTGATTTCAAAACTTTGACTGGCGAATCTAAAGAAAGATCTGAAGAACTCAGCAGAAACAGAGGTTCTGCTACAGGAGATCATGGAATTGTAATAACAGGCCGCAGACAGGAGATAGAAATTGACACTAGTCAGAAAGAGAGCACACTTCATCTTACGACCGTACCGCGTAACTCTTTTGTGAGATGTTTTGTAGAGGAGTGCTAAATTTTTGATTTATTCCTTTTCATGATAAATAACTAGGTATATATATATTTATATGTGATTTTTCTTTTGTTGTAAGCAAATAAAATTTTAAATAACAGTTTTTGGTGCTTCCTTGCTTGCAATGTTGCACTGGTGGCACAGTCTTTTTTCCCCATCATCAAACTGGCCAGAAACAGAGTGCCAGACACCTCTGTTGAAGAAAATACACAACTCACCATCGGACCATTCATGAGCATAGACATTCTTAGGATCGATGGCTGGTTTCATCCACTTGTAGATCATGTTTCTAGCATCTTCCAAATCTAGTACAGTGCCATCTGGCATGTACATTTTATAGACACAACATCCATGAACCTGGAGATGGTGTTTCTTAGTCACTGGGTTTGTCCAAACAAGAGGCAATTTCATAATATGCTCTTCTTCCCATTCAGGTAATTCATCAAGAGGAAGCTCTTTCTTTTCATTAACCATGGTCAATCCGTCGCTTGTAGCTTTACAGTTGGAGATATAAATGTATGGATGAGGAGCATAAACAACTTTGGTGTTCAAAACAATTTCTTTGTCTTCGGGTGACAGCAAATCAAAGGCATTGGCTCCGCTCACAAAACAGGTTGCAGCTTGCTGAACCAAAAGCTCGTTGTCTTCCTCGTCACCGTATTTGACAAGTTGTTTCTTTTCCTTTGGAGGCACTTTAAGACCCAGCAAAGTTGTTACCATTGGAGGGAAAAGCTTGTACAGAGCTGAGTCAATATGCCATCTGTAAAATCTTGTCCATGGAATCTCATCCTCATCAACATTAAAACATTTTTCCTTTGGCAGTGTGTCTTTATGGAAGGTAAAGTGAGTTGGATGCTTCAAATCAACACGTCCATGCATTTCATCCTCCCAAATACCGTTTCCAAGCACGTGCACTTCTGGCTGTTCTTTAACTGTTACAAGATCTCTCTTTAAAATGCTTTTGTCATTAGCCAAAATTTTGTCTTCATGCCCATAGGAAACTTGGGATAAGTCTTTATTAGGAATGGTGGAATCAAATGATCGGGTCAAATCGTACTGCGATTTTGGTGAAAAATTGTCCATTCCAGGAATCACAACAACTAGATATGTTAAAACTGCTTCATAAAGCTTTTTATGGTCTTCTTTGTTAAGTTTGGATGGATCATTTTGGCAGTAGGCTGGAAGTTCAACGCGACAGCCTAATGGTTTTCCTTCCAAAGGAGTAACAGTTAAGCCTGGTATAGGAGCTGAGCGATTTTCAGTCATTGTAAGTGGTTGCTTAGTTGGTTGGTTGTCTTATAAGTGATCCTTCTTCAATTAGAAAATAGTTAGTGTTTCCTAAAAGCGCTGGATTTCCCTTATATAGTATGTCTAATTGGAGATCAAATTGAACTGATAGCAGGAGATAAGCGAGAAAAGATAAGAAGAAACAGCGGACGCGGGAAATCCGCAATAATCAAGAAAGCGGATGTGCCGAACACGTTTCGGCGATTTCCGGAAACCTGCCAATGGGAACGGAAACGAAGCCCCCGGCTCGGCTCGGGAAAATCCGAATGGGGTGGCTGGAAAAGGAAAGAAAGGATATGCAGCGCCAGCAAACAGGAAAAGCAGGGCGTAACGTAGCAGCTCCAAGTGACAAATGGAGCGGCTATTATAGCTGAGGTCACGTGTTATTTCGTATCCTGCGGGACCATGCTTGTGTTAATGAGGCCTTGCTCTAATGGATAAACCAGCAGCTCCTCTCCCTTCCACTGGGCCATTTATATCGTTTATATCAATTATATGAGTTATATATCTGGCTCAGGCCTAGTAAAGATGTGAGGTTTTAAATGATAGTAAGTACCAAAAAAAACAGATGCTGGAAACTGGCATATTTTTACACTACGTAAGTCTCAATTGTATCTGCTGGATAGCTGGATAAGTCAGTAACCACCTCTTAATAATAAGCTAGCAATAACAAATACAACTGCAGCAACACAGAATCCGCAAGCTCAGACTCCTATTGGCAACCTCAAGAACCGAATTGCTCAGTCCACTGATCATACGATTTGATGCTGCTCAAATTAACCGAACCTTTAACTTTGTTGCTGGTCATAGAAGTCTTGAAGTCTTCAAGAGTGACCCCTCTAATGCTTTTTTTATCAACACTCAAAATACTGTTGTCACCCTTTCTGATTAACTCTCTTATAGGTTCCATTGACGCGTCTTTGCACAACGTCACCAGATCAGAATTTGAAAACCCTTCTGTAAGTATAGCAAGCTCCTTAAGGTGTTCATCAGTGAAATGTATGTCATTTTGTGCCAGAAGCGTTCTCATAAGTTCAGTTCGATCCTCCAAACTAGGTATTGGACAATAGATTCTTTTCTGAAACCGTCTTCTTGCGGCATCATCAATCACCCATGGCAGATTTGTGCAGCCAAGTACAAGAACACGATTGAAGGACCCATCTTCTCCCAAACTATATGATATGTTCGACCACTGGGTCAAAAACTCGTTCTTGAACCTTCTGGAAGACTCGCCTGCAGCGCCAGAATCATCCGTTCTTGAACCCAAAATCGAATCAATTTCATCAATGAAAATGATGCTGGGAGAAAGTTTCGCTGCCAGTGTAAAAAGTCCTCTAACTAGTTTCTCTGACTCACCAAGAAACTTGGATGTGATACTACTAACAGACACATTGAAAAAGGTCGATTCTGTTTGGTACGCTACACATTTCGCAAGCATAGTCTTTCCTGTTCCTGGAGGACCATAAAGAAGAAGTCCATTAATAGGCTCTCGCAGGCCAGAGAAAAGGTCAGGACGCAAAAATGGAAACACAACAGTCTCCTGAAGCTGTTGTTTACAGTTATTAAGTCCAATGATATCATCCCAGGTAATAGGTCTCTGGGAGCTTCGACCAACAAGTATTTCCTGGAAAATCTGCTTACCAACCTTGTAGTCAATTTGCGGAGTAGATGCTAATATATCGTCCTCTAAAATATCCTTCTGAGACTTTGGATCTTCTTCGCTCGGTTCAACCTCTGATCCTTCTGCAGTTGCCAGAACTCTCTTTGGTTTCAAGCTTGGGGATGACTGTATTTTCTTAGGTTGGCCATTTTGTGCAGCCAATGCAGCAGCCTGAAGTGAAACATTTATCGCCGAGTTCGCACCCATTTTCTTATTTGACGTGTTGCTAGCAGCTGGCTGAAGCTTAATGGCACTCTGTTTTCTGCTAAGACTCTTTCTCTCCTCTTTGGCGAAACCTTCGTCAGCGAAGCCAGCAAATGGATCGGCTGACTTGCTTTTTGCTATTTCCTGCTCAAAACTCTTGCGTTCAAGTTCAACAGATCCTTTCTTTCTACTTTCGCTGTATGACGGTTGCTGCTGCATTCTTTGTTGTCTTCTCTCCTCTCTGACGGCTCCCATACGCTTCTGCTCTTTGTATGTTGGAATAGATTTCTCACTGCTTCCTGTCGTCGCCTGTTGCTGGTGACTGCCGTTGGATGAAAGAGAAGATCTTGAATCAGAATGATCTCTCATCGATCTCATGATTCTTTTATTGAACATTTTGTTCTGCTGCACAGAGTATGAGGACGATTTAACTTGGTTGCTTGCAGAATCACGTGGTTGGGCTTGGACTCCGTTCTTCTCCCTAAATTGTGCTAGAATTGCTTCACTCTTTTTTATTATTATGTGGAGAGCATTAAAAACCTTCACGTCGTCCTTTGTGCCTCCTCCTTCTTCAACCACTAGGTATGGATACTTTCTGTTCAGCACTTGAAGTTCGTATCTCAGCTCAGTCACCAGACTCTTTAATCCTTGTATTCCGTTTGCGGTCGTGCTTTCATTATCAAAACATAAAGATTTGAAGTACGAATAACTGTTTGCTGTGTTGTCGTATAGCTCAAATAGTCTGGTCAAAGGCTGCAAAGGCTTCTTTTTCTTTGCTGTTTCACCTTCACTATTACTTTTATTTTGGTCAGCATTCGTGTTATTTTTGCTGAATAGCTTGTTCAGAAACCCTTCTTGAGTAGAATTGCCTTTTCGATTCAACATTGCCCTTTTAAGAAACTTCTGTGGGCTCAAATGAATGCTGTTTAGCTTACCTGATCTTAAATGGGTGTTGGGTTTACTACCTCCATCCTTTCATCGCACTAAGAACTTCTCTGCCTATAGGACAAAATGTTTCATATACTGAAACTTTTTTCCCGCAGGTTGGGTGAAGGGAGAAGTAATACGGTAGCGTTGCATTATGTTGAGTGGGGATACATAATGGTCGGAGATAAACATGATTTAATCAATTGACAAAATAAAAGATTATATACATAAGGCGCAAAATCTTAAAATAGCAGAATTCTTACACTCAGCAGCAAAACAGCTACAAGAGTAACTATGTTTGCTACCCACCAAACATGTTGAACAGCGAAAACACACTCTTTGTAAATAAAATCAAAGGTTTCGTAATTATCATTGTACTTCATCTCCAGCAAGCCAGTGGCGCCTTCAAAATCACCCATCATTGATTTGATAGTGATTTCTTGGACAATTTCGCCAGACATTTGTTTATCTTGAGATTTGCTGATAGGTTTTTTTGACGCCTTCCATTCTGAATCGGCAATTCCATTTGGATGGTCTTTCATTTTTGTTGAGAATCTATTATACACTACATCACATCCATGGTGGTCGTGTCCGGTTAAAATGATACCAGGTTTGCCGTTATTAAATAATAAGTTCAAAAGTTTATTGCTTGTTACGGAAGATAAGTGGTTTTGAGACTTCAATAGATTTGACTTGTACGACTCTTTTTCATAATTTTCAGGGTAGAAAGAGAAGTGTGGTCCATCATTGCACAACCCCTTCTCCTTGAACATGGGGATATGTTGAAGTAAAACGGTAGTTCCTGCAAAGTTCTCTTCAAACAGCTGGTATAAAAACTCCCAAGTAACGTCAATCAACTCCTGTTCCAAACCAGGACCTTCCAGAAGCATACTGTTCAGATTTACAATTCTATAACTGTTTCCCAAGCCTTCGTTGTAATGCAAAACAAAGTTATCTGCCCCAAACATGTCTATGAATCTTGATAAATGCTGGTAAGTAGTGTCGCCAGAATATCCAATGTCATGATTACCCGTCATATTGATAAACAAAAAGGGATCATCTTTATTCCACTTGTAAATATCCGAGCCATAATTGAACTTGAATGGTGGAAAGCCTTCTTCCTTTCTTAGGGTTCTGATAATGCGATCAGAAAAGGAGATCCAATCAGTTTTATAGTTTATGCCATCATCTGGATTCACAGAATGCTTCTTCAAATCTTCGATTCGTTCCACTGTTGATGGAATGGCACCTGGAAAGACACGTTTTGCATATCTTTCAGTTCTGTTGTAAAACTCGTCATCAGGAATCCATTGGGACGAAAACAAATCTCCCATTACTATTCCAAAGTCTGGAGCCAAACGTTTATACATTTTTTGAAAAATATGACCAAGATAGTGGTCATTTCCAAAAATGTCTAGTCTTGTAAGCAACGGAGTGTTTTTCCAAGCTCCTTTGATTTGAGGATCGCCAAAAAGCAAGAATCTTGGATTTGTAGTTCTATCATGACTATTGTTTCTTTTTATAAAATCATCTCCAAAATACTCTTTCCAGGTTTCCAATTTAAATAAATTATTGACAGCACTGGACGTAGGATATTTTATTTTAAAAATATCCTTGTATTTTTCACTCAAGGTCAATTGATCCCCCTCCCAAGAGCAGACATCAGGTGTCAATGACGGGTATGTATGAATATATATCTGTAATAAAACAGAAGCGATAATTAATAAGTTCGAAAAAAACTTCAAAAATGCTTTAAAACGCCCCATTTTTGCGGTTTTTCCCAAGGGAGACTTTTTGGTGTATTACTTGTTGAATTTATATTAAGCTTTCTTTGCTGCGTTTTTACCTTGAAACAGGCCAACACAAAGCTATAAAATCCCACTTTGTCACGTGTATAGGTTTTCAAAAGTGACCTTTATGTTTATGATCACGTGCTCATGTCTATTGGAGACACTAAGTTCAGGTTTAGCAGCATAGCTATAAATACATAATGTGCTTCCTCTAGACGAATGTTTATTTCACTTTTTGATGATTAGCAACAAGGACACTGATGATAAAAAAATTTTCTTTAATGCAAGAATAACAACTAAATAATTTTAAACTTAAAAGAGTTTAGATCACTATTTGACAGATCACTCAGTGAAGCACATTGGATCACTTTTTTTGCAGTAACGCAGATAGTAGTTGCAACTGGAACTAAAGCTTCTATATATCTTTTTTGTTGTAAAAATCAGTTCAGTTACTTAAATTATGTTCTCTGAATAAAAAAAGTACAAAACGGGAGATGTATTGAGCAATACTGCTGTGGCAAAATGGCCATTGAAGCTGGCCTCGACGTTCCTGGTGATTAGAAATGATATCATGCCTGTTATAATTCTAAAAACATTAAGCACTGATGGTTCTGTGAGGTTAGGAAAGCCTAACTCTGAGGTGATGCTTTAAACAATAATGTTTGAGGCCTTGAGAGCTGAATGTGTTCACGTGACTTTACACAATTTCAACAGAATCTCTGTTTCACTCACTCACACTTCACAATCATCACTGCGCTATACCATAGCAAAAGCCAGACCTTATGAAACAGTCTATACTAATATTCTTCTCATATATATCGCATCTTACAAAGCTTTTTCGGCGGCTGCATCTGAATCAGAAGTCTTTGAGTGTTCAGATGCATTCAAATTTCCAGTCGAACCCGTTTGTTTGTTTCCTGAAGGAAACTTGAAATTCTTTTTGTTTTTACTTTCGTTTATTAAATCCTCAAACATCTGCGCTTCTTCTTGCTCTTCCTTCGTTCTCTGGGCATTTTTGAATATTTTACCCATTTTTAACAATACTTTAGCTCTATCAACCCTTTCTTTTTTAGGTCTTGTAGAGTCCTTCAACACAAGATTACAAGCCTCTTTAACTTTGGAAGATGATTCATACTTGGTCATCATCCATGCTGTGTTCAGCATCTTACCAGTTATGAAACTCTCAACTTCAGCTTTTTCTTCAGGGGTCAAGTCATCCGACTCTAAGTCCAGTGACTCCATTTTAGCCATCAATTGCGAAGCATCTAAAGCAGAAGAAACTAGTCCATACATAGTCTTAACAGTGCTTTTCTTTTCCTTCATTCCAGTGTAAACTTTGGATAGTCCAAATGTCTTTGATGCTTTGATGAAGTTGTCAGCTTTCATTGTGTATATAGATCCAATCAAATGAACCAATTCCAGCCCAAATGATTCCAGCTTTAACGACTCAACCTCTTTTGCAATTTTTCTCTCAAACTCTTCCGGACGGTCTTGTCTTTGAAACAAATAATAATCGTCAATTTTCTTGTTTAGATTGTCGGCAATTTCTTGAATTTGCTTCTTCATCGCAGCCTCCCTCTTTTGATATTCTTCTCTCATTTTCTGTTTTTCTTGTTCCTTCGCAAACTTGGGATCATGCAAGTTGATTTCCCCATCTTTGCTAGTTCCTTCATTCTCAGTCTCACCAGAAGGCTGCTTCTTCATCATGTCTCCTGCAGCATCACCTAAGAACTGTAGTTCTCCCAAATAATCCTTGAACGCTCCTCCACCAAAAATCATGTCAAAATATTCAAATGGATCCTCAACTCCACCCTCAGGCATGCTTCCTTCCTTACCAAACTCATCATAGTTCGCTCTCAAATCCGGATCAGACAAGATTTGGTAAGCTTCACCTATTTGCTTGAATTTTTCAGCATCTCCGGTTGGTTTATCTGGATGAAATCTTAGAGCCAGCTTTCTGTAAGCCTTTTTTATTTCTAAGGAAGTAGCATCTGCGGAAACCTCCAAAGTTTCGTAATACTCTGTTTCCTTGACCATCTCTGTTTCGATTTTGGTGCAGAATCAGTGAAGTTCTTGGTTCCTCAATCGATAACTACTAAGAAGTATGATATTCGAGAATGAGATTTGGTGTTAAATCGGTTTTTGCTTCTTCGGGTAAATAAAAAGGTCTGGACGGAAGATTTTTTTTAAAGCAAAAAAAAAAAGATTTTATCAATACAGGAAATAATCCCAATTGGGAATCATAGCAAAATAACAAAACATAAAAAATATATGCTTATACAAAATAACAATATAGAAAATAAAATACAAGATTCAGTTTACTCTAGTTACTGAACAAAAACTGTAAATCAGCAGGAGTTAGCCTGTTTATAGAAGCTTGATCCTGGTTGATAACAGCGTTAATCATATTTGCTTTTTTCTCCTGCAATTCAATGATCTTTGATTCAATTGAGTCTTCAATACACATGTGAATGATCTTAACAGGTCTCTTCTGACCAATTCTAAGTATTCTACCACCGGACTGAGCAGCCAAAGACGGATTCCACCAAGGATCAAGCAAAAATACTGTTGAAGCAGCAGTCAGATTGATTCCAACCCCACCGGCTTTCAATGAAACTAAAAACACTTCAACATTGGCATTTTCCATAAAATACTTGATTGTCTGATCTCTTTGAATTGGCGTCATGTTACCAGACAACTTTGCGGTTTTGAAACCGGCTTTTTTCAGCCGCCATTCAACCAGATCTAACATGTTTGTGAACTGCGAAAAAACTATAGATTTCTGCGAAGAATCTTCAGCTCTTTGTTTGTACAGTTCTTCAACCAGTGCTTCTATCTTTGTAGAAGACTTCCAGGTTCCATCAAGTTTGATGTTGTTGACTATAGACTTTTTTTTCTTAAACGAAATCATCTGATCCATCAATTTGGACTCATCTTCTTCGTCGTCGGCAATAATTGAAGGTTGTTGCAAATCAATTGACAGATTAATGTGACACACGGGACAGGTTGGAGCAGAGTCCTGCATACTACTCTCAATGTATTCTTTTACACACAGTCTGCAAAACTTATGGTGACATTTTGACTCAATGGCATCTTCAGCTTTATCATCACATAGTTGGCAAACTAAAACTGAAGAGTCATTGATTTTTCTTAATTTATGCAAGACTAAATCTGGGTGATCAGCTAATTGTCTCATTCTTGTCAATAAGGTAAAAATATTTGCATAGTTGTTTAATACCACTCCTCCTTCGACATAGGTAGAGAACTGTCTTTGAACATCCGAATACAAACTGCTATACAGATCTTTTTCTTCTGGATTGAAAAAATCTCTTCGAATAGTAACAACTTTTGGAGGAAGTCCAAGATCATCTGCTCTTTCAACCTGTGTTCTTCTCAACATGATATGTTTTAACAAATACTGAATGTTATCGAATGATTCCTTACCTTTGCCTTCCATTCCAAACTTCAATATATTCTTAAGCATAAAATGATTGAAAAAATTGGTATGCTGCATTAAAACATGGTTACAGTTGTCACAGTGCATGTTGTCCGAAAACTGCCAATGTGGGGAATTACAATCACATTTCGTACAATAATATTTCTGAAAAGGCTCCAATCCCAAAAATCTAATCAATGAGTACAATTCCCCAATTCTGTTTTGTATGGCTGTACCGGTTAAACACCATTTGTCATCAGTGTCCAAAGCAGCGGCAGCTTTAGATGTATTACTATTTCTATCCTTGATATTATGAGCTTCATCAAGAATCACTCTGTGCCAATGAAAGTTGTGCAGCAAGGATTTTTCAAAGTGTTTGCTTTTCTTTCTTTGAACACCATATTTTTCTCTTCTAAAACAACTTTCTAAAACAGAGTATGTAGTTAGAACAACATCATATTCATTGAAAGCTTTGCTTAGCTCATCATTAGTCAGGTGTGCAGCCACTTTATTCCTTTGGGGGCCATAAAACAAAAACGTTTTCAAATGGTTGTTTGTATGTTTGGCTATCTCATCTTTCCACTGCATTAAGGCAACTGTTGGTGCTACAACTAAAGTTGTTTTCCTTCTACTGTCATCGATATTGTTGGGGTCTTTTTCTTCATCCTGGTCGCTTATAATTAAGGCAATGGATTGAATTGTTTTACCCAAACCCATCTCATCAGCTAGAATACCACTCGTCGTAGATTTCATCCAGTGCAAACCTTCCAGTTGAAAAGGCAGCAGCTGGGTGGGCATTAATTTTGGTTGTAGGGCTTTAGTAGGGGTGTGCTTTGGTCTATTCTTCAACTCTTCAAATACATTTAAAAGTTCAGGATGATGTTCAAAAAGTTTTGTTGTTGTTCTTAAATGATAGTCAATTGGTTTTCTTGGCTTTTTGGGCTTTTTGGCTTTTTGATCTTTATCATAGTTTTCCATTTCGTCCTTAGCACTTCTTTTCTTTCTTGCCTTCTTGGCTGCTGGTTTCTTCTTGGCCGCTGGCTTTTTCTTAGTATTCTTAGTATCTTCCGAAAGAAAACCGCCTCCTTCTTCTTCACTTTTGGAAAATAAATCTTCATTTTCGTCTTCTTTAATAAGATCTTGAACAATAGCTTCATCCCCTTCATCGCTATCTTCCTTTAAAATTTTCAAATCTTCTTTAGTAATAACGAATTCGTCATCGTCAAAATCATCTTCTGAACTAAGGGTTACATAATTTTTACTGTTATTGGTCTTTCTTCTTTTAACCCTAGAATCATCACTCTCAGTATCAGAGGAAGATATCGTATAAACTATGGGTGTTTGAGTGACAGCTCGCTTGCTTCTTCTTGTTGTTGCCATCGTTGCAGTTTATTATATCTATATATGTATTGTCTTTAAGAAATCTATAATTCGGGCAATGGTTCACAAAATACAAGCTTCTTTTGATTACAGCAATAAGATGACAAATGTCTTTAAGCTAGAAATTCAAATCAGTATTAGCAAGCTTTAGCCACTTATTTGATCTATGTTAGGCGATTTTATGGTATTTGGGTTAGTCCTTTGTCCCATTCCCCATTGAGGATTTGCTAAATGCAGTAAATAGCCATAGGCGGGGTTTTATTTTCCAACAAAAAATACGGTAGCGAAATGTGAAGCTGTTTTCATAGTGGCAGGGTAAAAAGGGCTTTTAACAAATGTTTCAGAATGCTCAAGAGATCTGATACAAAAAATGAACTCCACAAAAAGCTCTTAAACTGACCAATAATAACCATCGAGGCTCTTTCTGGATCTTATAAGTGCAAGGTATTCGTGGAGCTGCTGTAATATGGATTCTTTTGACTATAACGCTCATACAAGTGCTACTTCTTCTTCTTACTCAAGCTCAACTTTTGGCAATACCTCTCGTTCACAGGACTTCAATGAACTGCTAAAAACACTTTACAACAGAGTAATCAGCAGTGGAATGTTTATTCCTATGGTTTCCTTTTTAAATAGCAATATATTAAATGTCAAAACTGTTATTAACTTGATGATTTTCTTGTTTAACTACAGGAAATTTAAGTATTTATTCAAAATATACCTCATTATGCATATCTGTCTCTTGTGCTTGTATCTATACAATAGGTCTATTGTCAAGTTTATAAACATAGACGTTCCTAGATTGTATTACTACATGGACACACACGGTGAAGTAAGCAAAACCATGATTTCTTTATACAACAACATCTTACTGAACAATCTATCTGTGGACGATAGAGCAAAGGTAGACTTGTTTGTAAGGAAGTATGCTATTAACGGCTTCAAATTGGTAGTTATTCCATTTAAGCAAAATATCATAAAGACACTTCAGGATATTGAAAATTTGATTCATGGTTACGTCAAAGTGTAGAGTTTTTCTATCGTTGAAAGTTGAAATGCTGCAATTACAAGATCACGGATGATATATAAGACTATATAACGCAAATTAATAATGGATTTATTTAGCACTTGAACCTCTGGCACCGGCACCGGAAGCTACTAAAGCAATCTGGGCTTTTGTTAATTCGACCTTTGGCAATAATTCACTCTTTGGAGCTGGAGGAATGAAACCAACGTCATTTAAAAATGCAATGTAGATGGCAATTTGTTCTTCAGTGGCACCTTGGCTAAAAGACGAAATGTCATTTCCAGTCCATTCAGAGTTTGTTTTTAAAATTCTCTTGGCATTAGTGTCATCTAAAGCCGGGGCCAAAGTGTTTTTGGGTAAGCCGTCAAGACACATTGCCAATAAAGGATACAAGGCATTGTCTTCTCCTTTCACAACAACAGAGTCTTCCAGATGGGTTTTCCATGAATCATAATCTTCAACAGTAACATTGTATCCAAACTTGCTCAATTGGTTCAAATAATTATTAAATGCAATTCTTGGATGGGCAGTGACATGGGCAACACTAAACTCAGCTAAAGAATGAATAGCAGCAGAAGTACAAACTCTGGCAACATGGTCTACAGGAACCATATTAACATCATTAGCTATGTCTGGAATATATTTTAACTGTACACAACCCTTCAAAAATCTCAATAGGAAATCGTCAGTGTTTGATGAGCCATTCCAGGAAGCACCGGAAACATAACCTGGACGAATAACTTGTCCCTTTAAGCCTCTCTTTCCTGCTTCTCTTATAATATATTCAGCAGCCCATTTAGACTGTCCGTAACCACCAGTTAATCCTGTGGCTGATCCTTGCAAGTCATCAGATTCTAAAATAGCATCTTTCTTTTCAAAAAAGAAATCAGTATCAACTGTTGAGGTAGAAGAAACAAAGTTGAAATATTTAGCCTTACCAATGGAGCACAAGTTCAAAACATTGGCGGAAGCAATAACATTTGCATCTCTTAATTTAGCATATGGATAAACCCAGTGAACAAGAGCACCATTATGAATAATTGTGTCAATTTCGCTTCCCAGTTTGTTCCATGATTCATCAGATAGTCCAAATTGAGCAACAGATAAATCACCTAAGACAATCTTAATTCTAGATTTAAAGGAATCATCCCAAATACCATATGTAACACCAGCTTTTTCTAATCTTTCATAAGCAGATGTTTCGTCAGATGCTCTAACATGAGCATATACTGTGATATCTACTTCAGTTCTTAATAATAAATCTCTCAAAATATATGAACCAAGGAACCCAGTAACACCAGTAACAAATGCATTAATCTTATCATTTTTCTTAAAGCCTGAAGGAGCAGCGTATGAATCAGCTAATAATTTATTGGCAATTTGTTTAGCATCAGCTGAATAATCTACTGTTGTAGTTTCCATAGGTGTTGAAGAACTTGAAAATACGGCAGAGCTAAAAGCAGAAATAGATGGATGCTTGAAAATTGTTCCTAACGGGATATCAACTCCAAAGTCTTTTCTCAATTGAAAGATCATCTTTGTGGCTAAAATAGAATGACCGCCCAAATCGAAGAAAGTGTCTGCAGGTGAAACATCTACAGGTTTAGATGGTAAAATCGATATCCATAGTTTTAGAATTTTCAACTCATCGTCAGTAAATTCGCCTTCATTGATTTCAGATGAAACATTCTCTGAAACTATTTGTAATTGCTTTGGTGTTGGGAACTGCAATTTAGGTTTATCAACTTTACCGTTAGGATTCAATGGCAAATTTGGTAGCACGACCACTAAAGACGGTATAGAATAGCTAGCTAGTTTTTTCTTTAAGTACTCTTTCAAAGACTTCTCTAGCTTATAATATTCAACTAATCCTTTAACGGTAAGATCAGTGATAGTTTCATCTTTCAGAGGAGTGTGGTATTGTAATAATTCTTCTGGTTGATCAAATCTTGGAACTAAGAAAGTAACTAGAGTTGGTTCACCAGAATGGTTCTTTCTAACAAGAGTAATGTTTTCTCTAACAATAGGGAACTGAGAAATGTTAGTATCAATTTCACCCAGCTCAATTCTAAAGCCTCTGATTTTTACTTGATCATCTGCTCTACCGCAACATTCAGTATTACCATCAGTCATATATCTTCCTAAATCACCGGTTCTATACATTCTATCTCTAACACCGAGCCAATTTTCAGCTTTAATATCTATAGATTTCCAATGATCCTTTTCAACAAACCAATTGTTGATAAACTTTTCTTTATTCAACTCAGGTAGTCCTCTGTAACCCTCAGCAAGACCTCCGGCTCTAACGTAAATCTCACCAATCTCTCCAACACCACAAAGCTGAGTTCTATCGTGTCTATTCACAACAAGCAATTGAACATTAAACATACCATGTCCTGCAGGCATGACATTCTTGGCTTTTTCCAAGAATACGTCACCTCCGTTATTTCTTGATGGAATTTCAAAGAACGAAACAGCTCTTTGGGTCTCAGTAGTTCCATACATGTTAACAATAGCTACGTTCTCTGCCAATGACTGCAATCTTAAGCAATCTCTCTTTGTCAATATATCTCCAACAAAAAAGGCGTGATGCAAAGAAGGAATCTTTGATACAGCACCAGCAGCTAATAATTGGCCCATAGCAGGGGTTAAGTGAGTTACTGTTGCGCCATAAATAGACATCCATTCAGCCAATCTTCCAGGAGTTCCAATATCATCAGCAGTTGGGACCAGTAGCTGAGCACCTAAAAACACAGGAGTAAACATGTCTCTTTGGATTGGATCATGAGCTATACCTGACAACATGGTGAATTTATCATTTTCAGAAAGATTAAATTTTTGAGACATCCAGTCAAAATAATATGCTAGAGAAAAATGACGACCCAAAACACCTTTTGGAAGACCTTCCGATCCTGAAGTAAAAGAAAGGGTTGGATTAGAATCAGGTCCAACGACTACGCTTGTTGGAGTGTCCTTTTGGCTAAAAAATGGTAATAGCGAATCATGAGAAGATGTGACGTTGAATTGTGAAAGAATTGCCAATTGGTCGACCCTAGTCTTTAAATCTAAGTTCTCCGTAATATAATTCTCAACAAAATCATCTAATATGCCAGCAGATTTTATGACAATCAATCCTCTAGGCTTGGCAACCTGAAGATAAACAGTTTGTCTTTCAGGGGGATATGCTGGATCTATAACGCTAAAAGTAGCACCAGCTTTCAAAACAGCAAATACAGAGATCATCAAATCGACACCTCTACTACTGTATATCATTACAACATCCCCTTTGGAAATGCCGTCTGAGATTAATTTATGAGAAACTATGTTAGATGCTCTGTTTATGTCTTGATAAGTGAAAATTCTTGATTCGCCATCTTTAGAAGCAGGAGTTTCAATAACTAAAGGTTTTGTTGGGTGTTTGGCGGCATTTTCTTGAAAGATGTCGTGGATTGCTCCTCTGAAGTCTGTCCAGCCCAAATTAGCTTTAGGATTTGGAATTGCAGAAGAAGATGACACAGTAATTAAACTTGAATGAGAAATAAGGGTTGATGGTTCAACATTAGTGATGAAGTTAAAAATTTGTTCAGATAATATTACTATTCTTTCTGTTTTGAACAAGAGACTGTTAAAGGACACCTCCATGAAATCGTTTGCCAAATCAAAATTCAAGCAAATGTCCATTGGAGAGTGAGCAAAAGTGTTTAATCTTGGTGATTCATTGTTGGTAGAAAACCCAATTCTAAAAAGCTGTGGTGCAGTTTCTAGTTCGTTTTCCTTTTGCAATAGCACTGAAATTTCATCAAACGCTGTGAATTTATTCATCCCTGACTGTTTCAAATTTTCCAATTTCGACGAGATTTCAGAGCACAGTTTCTCAAAGGACCATTCTGGTTGAATAGTAAATCTCAAAAGCCCTTGAAATTCGCTTTCGTCTAAATCCAAGTACAACAGAATATCATCATCTCCACACAGTCTGTATATGATAGCAGACCATGTAGCTAATAAAGCAACAGTAATTGCATCTTTGTCATCATTAAACTTGATACTCAACTCTGGAAGGTGGTTAATTAGCTGTTTAATGGAAATGTCATTGCTTCTCAAAAAATCATTAGGAAGTACTGACAATGTAGGATTGTCTAACAATTTGACATATTCGGAACTTGTAGTGGCAGACATTTTTCAAAGTAATCAAATAAATAATTGCCTATGACGTTGCTAAGATTATAAAAGGGGTCTTGGCCAAAACAAAAATCACTTTTTATTGGTCTCTCCCTAACACCTTTTAGCTATCTCTTCTCTCCCTGCTTGTACTTGTATCATACATTGCACACTAAAAAATTTCAGAGTTCCTTGCTATTTAAGTGACCTATAAAAATGGCGCTGAGCATGACTCAAGCAGTTCTTGGTTCCGGGAGAGAAATGGTCAAAATACCGACGGAATTTTGAAGCGAGACTTGGTTAAAAAACCTGAGGCATTTTTTTTAAATCAAAAAGTGTTTCAGACATATTTTTCTTAAAAATTACTGTCTGAGACATTTTATATAGCTGCTGAATGCCCGTGACAAAAGTCTAAATATCATGTGACTGGATCGCGTGATCAGTTGCTTTGACTGAAATGGCAAGCTACCAAGTAACAATAAGAAACTGCTTCACTGACCGAAGCAAAAAAATTTTCAGACTTCTTTAAAAACAAAAAGACTACACTAGAACCAACCCAAAGTACAACCCCAGATGTCCTCTTCGCAGAGAAAACTATACCAGGAAATCGACAAGTCACTGAAGAAAGTGCGAGAAGGAATTCAGGATTTTGATCAAATTTTCACCATATTTGAGCAGACCGATCCTTCAAACCAAGCTTACAGAGAAAAGCTCGAAATCGATATCAACAAACAAATTAAGAAGCTTCAGAAGCAGAGAGAGCAGATTAAAACATGGATGTCTAAAGAGGATGTGAAGGAACGTGATGCAGTGCTCCGAGAAAACAGAAGAAATATTGAGCAAAGAATGGAGACGGCGAAAGTTGTTGAGAAAATGGTGAAGCTGAAGAAGTTCAGTACTCAAGCTCTGGCCAATCCCGACTTAGCTATCCATCCAAAGGACCTTAAAAAGTATAAGCTGATAGAATTTTTGCAGGAGTGTATTGATGAGCTTAATAAGCAGCGTGAAATGCTTGAAGGAGAAATTGAGCATGGAAACGATGATATGCAGACTGAGCATTTGCTTGAAAGACATGTGTTTAATATTGTTAATCTAGAAAACTTACTGAAACAGGTGAACACTGATGGTCTAGATGTTGAGACTGTGGAGGAGTTTAAGGACGATATTCAGTACTATGTGAATAACAACATAAGTGACCCAGATTTTGTAGAGTACGAGACAATATACGAAGATCTAGGTTGTGAGGTATTTCCAAACGAAAACGGAGAGCTTAAGGAGACGACTGTCTCTGCAGTAGGTAGTTTGGAAGGCTCTCCTGTCAGATCTAGTAGAAAAGAATCTTCTTTGCCTGAAGAACTGCAGGTTTCAAGAACGGCAATCTCGTCTCCCATTTCACATCTTCCCTCTCCAGCTACAGAGCCTACCTCCCCTGAACCCCCAAGATTGTCTGCGGCTCCATTATCTGTTCCGCCTGCTTCTTCAGAAGCTCCATCTCCTCTACCAGCAGTTGTTTCTGCGGCTCCTTCGCCTGCATTTTCACCTGCTCCTCACTCCACCTTTCTTTCTAAAAGAACTCAAAACACAACAACAGCCATTCAAACTTCTAGTCTATCAGAGCTTCTAGTCAAGCAGGTTCAAGATCAAATTAAGAATAATATTTCAGCTATTTCTGGTTTGCCTCCTGGTCTACAATTTCCTGGCCTAGTTCAATTACTTCAAACTAGACAAGATTTAAGTGTGGCTAGTCCACTATCGCCTGAAAGAGAAGAAAAGCTAAAATATTCGCTTCTCAACTCTCCTGACTCACTGGATTCAGATTTTAGACTTAATAAAAATCAACTTTCAGCACCTCATCCAACATCGATATTCTTTCCTCAAGAACCGCTCCAGTTTCTTGACAATACCAGTCTGATGACAGGCCAAAGTCCTGCTCTTCAACTGCTTGCAACGGAGGAAGACAAGGTTAGAGGCTATGTCAAAATTCAGCCTTTGGCAGGACAAGGTGGTCAGGAGAGATGGTGTAGCAACGTAACAAGAAACGATCATTACAGCTCTTTGGCTGCTGCCAAAATAGCTACTAAGTTTGAACCTGAAACACTGTTTTTCATCTTTTACCACTACCAGGATACATTTCAACAATTTCTCAGTGCAAGAGAACTAAATATCAGAGGCTGGAAGTTTGAAAAAAACGAGGTTACTTGGTACTTAAAGAGTGCTGATGGTACCTGGCAGTATTTTGATTTTGAAGAAGACTGGGTTGTGAAGACTAAGACAAATTATTCATATTATCCTGAAAACTTTGAAGATCTTCATTTCACATCTCCTTTGTAACAGCTTTGCATACACCAGACCACTATATACAAGTCTATTAACAGGCAAAAAAAGAAATACCAAATAAAGCTTGGTATGTTTATTTTAAGTTTTTTGCTTATTTTATTGCAAATACAATAGATGCTTCTAGGAATCTTTTCAAATAATGGAGCAGCAATTCTTGTTGTTTCAAGTTCAGTATATACGCTTGAAAGATGTTCAAAGCTGTGTAGTTTGTTTCTTAAGTATGCGAGTTTAAATGGTTTCTCATAAAATTCCCAGCTGTGTTTGGGACCTTAGATACTTAAATATCTATATATGTTATAATTGTATATATTTGAGAGTGAATGCTTATATTCAATCTCTTTACAAAGCCTTGTTTATTGGGGATTTAACTTGTTTACCACCATAGAACTCAACAACACGAGTAGCCTTGGAAGCAATACCTTCAGGAGTGAAACCAAAGTATTCGTAAACTTCAGGACCTTTACCAGAAGCACCAAATCTGTCAATACCGAAAGATTCGTGAGCGAATTTGCTCCAACCAAAGGTGGCCAAAACTTCAACAGACAAAATTGGAGCACCGTCTGGGAAGACAGATTGTTGGTATTCCTTAGGTTGTTTCTCAAAGGATAAAAAGTCTGGTAGGGAAACAATTCTTGCAGTGATACCATCAGCAGCTAACTTCTTGACAGCTTCAACAACGATACCAACTTCAGAACCAGTGGAAACTAAAGTAATTTGAGCATCCTTGTTTTCAACCAAAACGTAACCACCCTTGACAGCCTTTTCAACACTAGAGCCCTCTAGTTGAGGCAAGTTTTGTCTGGATAAAGCTATAATGGATGGTGTATGCTTAGAGTTCAAAGCAACCTTATAAGCAGCAGCAACTTCATTACCATCAGCAGGTCTCCAAACATGAATGTTTGGCATAGCTCTAAAGTGGGCTAAAGTTTCAATAGGTTGATGGGTTGGACCATCTTCACCTAAACCAATGGAATCATGGGTGGCGACCCAGATAACAGGATGACCAGATAAGGCGGATAATCTGACAGCACCAGCGGCATATGAAACAAAGTTCAAGAAAGTACCACCATATGGTTTGTAGTTGGCACCCCAAGCAGAAATACCGTTCATTATAGCACCCATACCATGTTCTCTAACACCGTATCTGATGTATCTACCCTTATAGTCACCTAAGCCAGTTGCTTCAGGTTGGAAGTCAGTGGAGCCCTTAGACTTGGTTAAGTTAGATGGGGTCAAATCAGCAGATCCACCAAGTAATTCAGGGATTGTGTCGAAGATAGCGTCCAAAGCAATTTCAGACAGCTTTCTGGAAGCAACAGCAGAGTCAGCTGGAGTGTATGTTGGCAACAAAGTTTCCCAACCAGTAGGCAATTCACCTCTTAATCTTCTGCTGATTTCAGCAGCTTCAGTTGGATACTTGGCAGAGTATGATTCAAACAAATTGTTCCATTCTTGGTTGGCTTCAGCACCTGGAATGATGACTTCCTTATTGTAGAAATCATATACTTCTTGAGGAACAGTGAATTTCTCTTCTGGGTTGAAACCGAATTTCTTTTTTAGTTGAGCAACATCCTCGGCTTTCAAAGGAGAACCGTGAACACCAGAGGTACCTTGATGCAGAGAACCAAATCCAATTATGGTACGTAACTTAATCAATGTAGGTTTGTTTGTGGACTTCTTGGCTTGCTCAATGGCGTTGGCAATGGAGGCGTAGTCGCTGTCGCCGTGAGGAACAACAAGAACTTCCCAACCGTAAGCTTCGTATCTCTTAACAACATCTTCAGTGAAAGAAACCTTGGTGGCACCATCAATAGTGATCTTGTTGTCATCGTAGATGGCAATTAAATTACCCAATTGCAAGTGACCAGCCAAAGATGAGGCTTCAGAAGAGACACCTTCTTGTAAACAACCATCACCCAACATGGCGAATGTGTAGTTGTTGGACAAAGTAAAGCCGGGTTTGTTGTATGTGGCAGCAAAGTTGGCTTGAGCCATGGCCATACCAACGGCATTACACACACCCTGACCAAGAGGACCAGTAGTGACTTCAACACCTGGCAAATCAAATTCAGGATGACCTGGGGTCTTAGAATTCAATTGTCTGAAATGCTTCAAGTCTTCAATGGAAATGGAGTCGTAGCCAGTGACGTGCAACATTGAGTATAACAAGGCACAAGCGTGACCATTAGATAAGACAAATCTGTCTCTGTTGATCCAGTCTGGGTTTTTTGGGTTGAACTTCATGGTTCTGTAAATAACATGAGCTGCTGGTGCAAGTCCCAATGGGGCTCCTGGATGACCAGAGTTAGCAGCGGAAACAGCGTCAACAGCTAGCAATCTAACAGTGTTGATAGCTTTGTTATCAATATCAGAAAAGGTAATAGGAGCCATTTTTAGATTTAATTAAGAAGAATTTCTTGGTGTTTGTTACCGTTTTACTTCTCTTTGATGTGCGGAATTGGGAAAAAGTCTTACCGTTCATGGGTGGTGATTATATAGTGGTATTTTTCTCGGTGCGATCAGATGAAAAATTTTCTAGTGGAAGCGGTAGGAACAGTGCCAACGGAGCGGAGGAAGGGATCCCGACGACTGAATAAATGATCTAATAAAAAATACGTAGTGTGCACGTGATTGGTATGAAGTTTTTGTCCACATGCTCAGCAAACAGCTGCCAGCCTCACGTGGACATTTGCTTAATTAAATACTTGTTTACATTTAACATGACTGCACTTTTAAGATGTTAGTTCAGATTAGTTAAACTATTTTTCTACTTTAATTTTTTATTGTTTGGAATAGGGTTTTAATGTAGTCATTTGCATTATCTTTGTCAACACAGATGCAGCCTTTTTTTTCTTAATTATTATCAGTTTACAGTACTTAATATATATCTGGTGTATTTGATGCTCGAATATAAGCTTGGCTCAAGTATGATGGTCAATGTCTATGTCTAGGACTATGCTTTCGTTATCGCTTTCTTTGTCTTCTTCTTTTTTTGGTGCACCTTCATCAACTTCCTCCTCTTCCTCTTTAATATGAACTAAACTGACTTTACCTCTCAAAGCAGTTTGGTGGTTTTCTCTGGCAGGAGTAACCAGCACAGCAAAATCACTTTCCGAGCTGTTCTCCCAGTTTTTACCCTCTTTGGAGGAATCTTTTTTATTATCACCTTCTCCGTCACTCTCTTCATCTAAATCCCCCAGAATAGAACTTCCCAGAGTATAGTGTGATTTGAGTTCTTCTGGAATTTTTTTCTTTTGTCCAGTTCTGAAACCATTCAATCCACTTGTCTTGATTCCCGGAATATAACCAACAGGAATGACATTTGAAGCGTTTCCTGTAGAAACAGAGCTGGTCTCGTCGTTCTTTCTTCTAGGTCCTCCAAGCACATTCTGACTTAAAGGCAAAATTCCCACAGAGTCATCCTTTTCCAGATTCGAGGATCTCAAAGTTGTATCATTGGTGGTAAATACTTTAGATCCTGATTTTGAGTATCTATCATCAAATTCAAATAGATCATCATCATCGTCATCAAAAATGTTTTCATCACCACTGTCTCCTCTCAAACGTCTTTCTTTTTCTGCTCTTTTTTTACTTCTCTTGAAGAAATAAATGATAATTGCCGCAACAATTAGTGCTCCAACCACACCTCCAACAACCCCACCTGCTATAGCTCCTTTGCTTGTTTTGTGGTCCACAGTGCTAGAAGACTGACTATCAGTTCCTGTTTTTTTGACACAGTAAGTGATAGGGCATTTAGTACATGTCAGCGACGTCATTACACAATAGAAGTTGTCCCCACAATCCGGACATTTCACCGTAGGACAGGATACACATCCATCGCTCTTTGTGGCTGTTGGGCTGACAGAAGAAGCCGTAGAGGTGCCTTCTACTTCTGACGTAGAGGAGGAAGCAACATCTCTTCTATTTAAAGTATGGGGGTTCATCAAGCCCTCATTGAACACAAGGCAATCGTTAATGCTCGAAAAATCAAAATTAGCCATGTAGTTCTTAAGCTTTTCTTTTCAACCTCAAACAGATTAAAGTCTATAATATTCAAATTCCCTATAGGTTTTCGAGACTTCTTATCATTGGTTCTTCTTCTTTTAACCTGGACAAATTAGGTCTTGACCTCCAGACCACTGCTTTTCTCGCCAGATGACGGAGGAAAAGACAGAGAATTCTGATCTCCGAAAAAGATCTGCAAGGCTTTCCGGCTGAGTACCTAACACGTGATTACATGCAACTTTCAGCCACCTAAGCTCGTGGGCTAGCATACCCAGGTACGTGAGATGGTGACAGGCCTGCTGCAGCAAGACTGTATCACTTGTCTATAGGAACCAGTGGACCTTCCAAAACCACAAATGCCGTTGGAGCAATAAGAGAACATTCAAAATCATGCTTTGAAAGAGTTCCCAGGAGATCTTCATATGGGCAGGGAAGGGCTGAGCAAAACGGTCACGTGCATAAGCATCTTGTTTGGAATACGACCCTACATGCACGTGACGCAAGTCAAACAAACTCACAGCAGTACGTTATACATAAAAGAGGC